>BQKN01020164.1:523-10648 GCA_022839385.1 Asparagus kiusianus | reverse complement strand
TCCCTTAAACGGTTGCTTATCCGCGACCACCGTCTTGACTTCATTATTAGTGTCCACGTATTTGAGACACTGATGAAGAGTCGACGGTGGTCGCGGATAAGCAACCGTTTAAGGGATTGGAGAACTACTTTACCGATTCCCTTTTATACGGCGCCGAATCCGATACTGAACCATCAGCCCAAGGAACGGACAGCGGGGATGAAGCTGATACCGAAGCTGGGTTTGATTATAATGGTGGTTTTGTACTTAATGACATTGTACCCATTGTAATCAATCTTGACGATGATAAATCATCGGAAAGTAGTTGTAACTGGCAACTTGCCGAAGAGATATCAATAAATGAAGATTTAGAGTACTCGTCGTGTCTCGATAATATCACTAAAGAATTGTATGATAACTCTGACTTGTACATGCCACTTCAATCATTTTGCATGACTAAAAAATAGGTACAGGATCCATTCGGAACGACGCTTGTCATTCCTGCAAAGACAGTAGGTGAAAAGGAAGTCGTCTACGGTAAAGGAAGGGAATCTCCGTCACCAAACCACTTCTTGGATGAGGAAGACGATGATGATAAACCTGCCCCTCATCTATTCAGATATGATGCAAAAGCGCGCGATCTCATGGAGAAGTATGGATATGACTTCACGATTGGAGAGGGTCTTTGCTTTGGTCGAGGTCCGCGAGTTCCACCTCGAATGGCCTATGTACCAAAAGGAAAGCCCGACGATTATTATCGTCACAGAAGAGGCTTAGGCTATGTCTCCTCATCTGATGACGAATGTTCCTGGCAAGTTATCGATCAAATTGCTAACAAAGCTAAAAACGGATACTCTTCTGATTCTTCAGCTTGGGATTCCGACACTAGTCTTGGAGAAATATTCAAAAAGTTGATGTCGAACATGACTACGGTCGATCCTGCGACAATAGAGGAAGACGATCAAATGCCAACTTGGGAAGATCCTTGGGTTCATCACCTAAACATGCAGTACGGCGATAGGTTTGAACAAAGAGAACCTCCTACTGAAGATCAAGTGGTCCAAGTGAATATGGGTAACGAAGATAATCCGAAGCCAATGTTCATTAGCGATAGCCTCCCGCCGGAAGAGAAAGAAGAGTTAATCTCTCTTATCAGGGAATACATTGACGTATTCGCCTGGAACTATGAAGACATGCCAGGACTCGATCCAAACGTAGCAGTGCATCGTCTTAATATTAAGCCGGATGTCAAACCTATCAAACAACAACAAAGACGGTTTCGTCCGCAGATGATGGAGGCAATTGAGGCAGAAGTTAAAAAGCTTATTGACTCGGGCTTCGTTAGGGAAGAGCAACATCCCGAGTGGCTCGCCAATATTGTCCCAGTCCTTAAGAAGAACGGGAAAATCAGGGTTTGTATTGACTTTAGAGACCTCAACGCTGCCTGTCCAAAAGACGATTTCCCCCTACCCATCACAGATGTCATCATCGACAATACGTGTGGGTTCGAGAGGATGTCTTTCATGGATGGTTTCTCTGGTTATAATCAAATAAAGATGCATCCAGATGATGAAAAGCATACCGCATTTAGAACGCCCCTCGGTGTTTTCTGCTACACGGTTATGCCCTTCGGCTTAAAGAATGCAGGTGCTACATATCAGAGAGCCATGTCGAAGATCTTTCAGGAGCATCTCCGAAAGACTGTCGAATGCTACGTAGATGATCTGGTTGTGAAAAGTCGTGATAAGAATGATTATATTAAAGACTTAAAGACCATGTTCGATCTGATGCGGACCCATCAATTGAAGATGAATCCTACCAAATCTTTCCTCGGGATGTCTAGTGGTAAATTCCTTGGATTCATAGTCACTACTAAAGGTATCCACATCGACCCCGATAAAGTAAAGGCAATTAATGAGTTGCAACCTCCGAGAAACCTTAAGGAACTCAGAGGTTTACAAGGGCGATTGGCGTATATCAGACGGTTCATCTCGAATCTCTCAGGAAAATGTCAACCATTCTCCAAACTCACAAAGAAAGGTGTGTCGTTCATATGGGACGATGCTTGTCAAAAGGCGTTCGAGAGTATTAAAGAATATCTCTCGAAACCTCCTGTACTCGTTGCACCGAAATCGGGCAAACCGTTCTTGATTTATGTCAAGGCGACGAGCCACTCATTAAGTGCACTACTCGCACAAGATGACGATAACGGTCACGAACAGGCAGTATATTACCTGAGTCGGACCTTGGTAGGTGCCGAATCCTGATATCCCATGATCGAAAGGGAATGTCTCGCCTTGGTGTTCGCAATTCAGAAAATGCGGCATTATCTGGTTGGACAGAGTATTTATGTTATCTCCAAAGTTAACCCAGTCCGAGTATTCATGACACAACCAGCTTTCATGAATTGGCGGTTAGCAAAATGGGCTTTGCTCTTGTCCCAATACGACTTACATTTTAAACAACAGAAGTCAGTAAAAGGATAGGCCATTTGTGATCTCTTGGCAGCTAATCCGGCTACGGATACCGCCGAGATATATGACGACCTACCTGACGAAACCCACGAAGTCAACGTAACTTCCCATCAACAGGTGTGGAGTTTGTATTTTGATGGCGCTTCTCGAGCAGCTAATATGGCAGGTGCTCCTGGATGTTCTAAGGTCTCCTCCGGAGTTGGAGTTGTTCTAGTCTCCCCAGGAAAACATGTGATGCCTCGAGCCTACTCGTTAACTGAACTATGCTCGAATAATGTAGCCGAATATAACACACTGATTATAGGACTCAATTTCGCTAAAGAACTGGGGGTTGAGTATCTTGAAGCTTTCGGTGATTCTCAACTGATAGTTAAGCAAGTCCAAGGGGAATATGAAGTCCGAAGTCAGGATTTAATATCATATCACAAGATCGCAGTGGAAATAGCGGAATCATTCGAAGGATTTTTCATCGAACACGTTCCGCGGTTACAGAACACCTACGCAGATGCATTAGCGGCTTTAGCCGTATCTCTGGCACAGCCTCCCGGAACGGAGCAGTTTGTTACGGTAAGAACTCACCAGCTCTTAGTGCCGCTTTATGATGAAGATGACAAAGAAGAAGAAGTTCAAGAGGTGCACGCAAATCAGGCCGAACTCGAACCCCGAGATTGGCGTTTCCCCATCATCGATTACGTCTTGCATGGAATCTTGCCAGAAGACGTGAAAGAAAGAGATTCAATCAGAAGAAGAGCACCAAGATTCTACTATAACATGGAGAATCGAACGCTATACCGTAGGGGGTACGATGGGCTGCTAGCACGTTGCTTATCGACTAAAGAAGCTGAAGAAGTCCTTAGAGAGGCACATGAAGAAGAGTGTGGCGCACACCAACCTGGCCCCAAGCTTTATGACCGCATCAGAAGAATGGGATATTTTTGGCCTTTCATGATGAGTGACGCAATCACGTATGCCCGAAAGTGTCATGCGTGTCAAACACATGCGAATTATATGCATCAACCTCCAGAGCATCTGCATCCTTCAGTAACGTCATGGCCGTTCGAGACTTGGAGAATGGATATTGTCGGTCCTATAAATCCCCCTTCGGTCAAAGGTGATCGATTTATCCTGGCAATTACTGACTATTTCTCCAAATGGTCCGAAGCCAT
Source organism: Asparagus kiusianus (assembly GCA_022839385.1). NCBI lineage: Eukaryota > Viridiplantae > Streptophyta > Magnoliopsida > Asparagales > Asparagaceae > Asparagus > Asparagus kiusianus. The sequence goes on along the minus strand of BQKN01020164.1, from coordinate 7,029 downwards.
TCCGCTCAGAGAAGTTAAGACCAGTAATGTCATTGCATTCATCAAACACCATATTATCTACCGGCATGGTGTTCCAAGACGAATCGTACATGACAACGGTCCTCAATTTGTCAGCAACGCTTTCATTAGGTTTTGCGAGAAGTTCAAAATTCAGGATGTCTCATCGACGGCTTACAATCCCACAGCAAATGGATTGGCTGAAGCTTTCAATAAGACGATCATAAAATTGTTATCGAAACTCATAAAAAAAATAAGCGAGATTGGGATGACAAGCTTGGCGCGGCTCTATGGGCCTATCGTACTACGGTACGTACACCGACTGGCGCGACCCAATATTCCTTGGTGTACGGGTGTGAAGCCGTCCTCCCGTTGGAAATACAAATTCCGTCTCTTCGAATCGCTCTCGCAACACAGATGACGACCGAAGAACAACATCAGAAACGTCTCGAAGAACTCGAGATGCTCGATGAAAAGCGCCTAGAAGCTCAACAACATATTGAGTTTTACCAAGCCAGAATTTCTCGAGCTTTCGACAAGAAGGTTCGACAACGGAGTTTTAAAGAAGGAGATTTGGTCTTAACTGAAAGACGGCCTATGATCCTTAACTCTAAGAAGAAAGGTAAATTTGAACCCAAATGGGAAGGACCATTCGTTGTAGAGACGGTCTACTCGAATGGTGCATATCGCCTAGTTACTAAGGATGGTGACCGGCTCATGATGCCAATAAATGGCAAATTTCTGAAAAAATACTATCCTTAGTACCTTTAGGATAACCAATGTATCGGGAAGTTCCCAGAAGAATTTCACATCTGATATTCTTAGGGATAACCCAATCACTGTAAACGTGATAAATAGAAGATTTACATTTAAGCTCTAAAATGCCAGAATGTTTCCTTTTATTATTATCACATCCTCTGACTCTCATGAGTTCTCTGTGAGACGAAATTCAATCTTTTGACAGGTTAGCGTTTCCTCACAAAATCCCCCACTGATCAAATCAACTGACGGTGGGTCCACTAAAATTTCTATCCGCCAATTCATGGCAATTTTCAAAGCTCGAAATGTTAAGTCCTGATCACTTAACATCAAAATCCTCCATCGAGTGGCTAATACAAATCAGTATTTCTACTACTACTGGTATTCCACTCCCCTTTGCTTTCAGGTCAAACCTATAAAAGTTAGGACCAAAGCCAAATTCCCCTCTCGATTCCCTCCATGAACGAGATGTCCACTTTCAAATTGAGCAATCAAACCTGTAAAAGTTAGGATTGTCTCCAACTCTACTTAGTCAAACTTGCGTTTAGTTAGGACTAAGTTTGAATTATCTCTTTCGATAAACTAAAATCTTTCATCTTTTCCTTTTTCAGCCAAACCTATAAAAGTTAGGGTCAAAATTGGAATTTCCCTTCAATAAATGAAGAACTCTTTTGATTCAAGCAACCAATCCTATGAAAGTTAGGGTTACTTGAATCTTTCCGATTCTCGGAGTGGAGATCCCACTCTTAGTCTCATCTTTCCGGATTCTGGGGGTGGAGATCCCACCTCGAGTTTTCCTTTTCTACTGAAGATAGAATATAAAATTCTTCCTCTTCGGTGCTGGGAGATAGAATATAAAATTCTTCCTCTTCCATCTTCCGGTTCGTCTTTACCCTGAGAAAAGACACGATTTTCAACCTCAAATCCGCACATTCTATGTGCGGGGAACTCTGTCTCGACTCCTAAATAGAGATAAGCCTACGCCTAACACGCGTTGCCGGTTTAGTCTTTCGCCGATTGAAAAAGACCCCAGATTTTAATTCTGGGGAAGTTTATCCCGAATCCTAAGTAGGGATAAGCCAACGCCTAATACGCGTTGCTGGGTGCCTTTTTCCATAAGAAATAGTGAAGTCTATGCATTCAAAGTCATAGCATCAAGTCTAAGAGAAGCAATTCTTTTAGCGCAACGTTACATGTGAGACGGGTTTTAGAATTCACATGCTAGCCCGATTCAAACGGTGATCGGTAAAGGCACATCAAACCCGTTGAAGACTGGGGGTTTGCCAAAAATCCTAAAGTCTATGTCTAACACACATTGCCGGTTTAGTCTTTTACCGATTAAAAAAAAAGACACCAGAGTTTAATTCTGGGGAATTTTATCCTGAATCCTAAGAAGGGATAAGTCATCGCCTAATGCGCGTTGCTGGGTGCCTTTTCCCATAAGAAATGGTAAAGTCTATGTATTCAAAATCATAGCACTAAGTCTAAGAGGAGTAGTTCTTTTAGCACAACGTCACATGTGAGACGGATTTTAAAAATTCACATGCTAGCCAGATTCAAACGGTAATCGGTAAAGGCATATCAAACCCGTTGATGGCTGGGGGTTTGCCAAAAATCCTGCGAGTATTATGATTGATTATTCTAGACGGAGTAAGATATCATAATAAAAGAAATATAATGAACAAAAAGAAAAAAAAGAGAAATGTCTTCTATTCATAAAAAATCGAGTTTGCAGGTACAAGAGTTACAATCAATCTACGTGAAGTTAGTGACTACAGATTTGCTGTTCAAGTTTCGTCAGTTCTTCTATATAATTTCGCTCAAGCTCACGCTGCAATTCAACCTTAAAAGACTCCTTGGTGAGGGATAATGTCTTCGCGGCCTCTTCTTTGATCCCGGTTAACCTCTGTCTCGAGAGCTCCAATTTCCCAGATATCACAACCCGGGAACGCTCCAAGTCATCTTTCGCCATCCCCAAGATTCCCAGGGCCTCCTCTTCTGCCTTGAGCTCCTCTTTGAGTCACTCTACCTTAGCTTCACCCGACAGACTCGAGTGTTGCGCCAGACTTGTAGACGAGATTCCATCTGTTTGGCTATGTACGTCAAAATACCGGCAGTCTTCAACTCTTGTAACCGTTGGAATTCGCGCTCTAGCCGGTCCAAATCATCAGCAATAGCTTGTGCCAAGTGTGGCGATCCGATCTTCTATATTAAGGCTAACCTGTGATCAAAGACTGGCTTGAATTAACGGAAAGAGGTCCCACTGTGGAGGAGTTTGTCGATTCCCTTTGCGTATTAGCTGGGGAAGTTCTTCAGATGCGTCCGGAGCAAATTGAGGAATAGTCGGAATGAGCATAGGGTCGTTGGCAGAAGCATAAGCCTCGCCGGAGGAACCTTCCGCCGCACTGGCGCTGATCGCCCTTGAAGGAAATTCAACTAGAACAAATAATACGCATTCACAAAATGTAATTATAATGTTTTCTGGTTATCAAAACAGGCGTTGAACTCATCTCATGAAGCGGTGAGATAGAGTCACGATCCTGTAATTAGTGGGACGATTTCAACGGTATCACGTGCGCACAAGATAAAGTATGCTATCGCATAACAACGCGACAACATACCTTACCTCGCGCGATGTGATATAATATGAAATCGCCCCAAGATAATTTAGGCGTGTTGTGACCAAGCAAAACACGGCTATGAAGCGGCCACACCCACGAAGGAGAATGGCGGCTCTTCCCGATTGCCTCACTAAGGAGAACAAAATGGGGATATCATGCATAATACATCCATGCGAATCACGGATATGAAGCGGCCACGCCCACGAAGGAGAATGACGGCTCCATACCGGTGAAGTCGCCCTAAATTAATGCGTGTTTTAATCAAGCAAAACACGGATATAGAGCGGCCACGCCCACAAAGGAGAATGACGGCTCCATACCGGTGAAATCGCCCTAAATTAATGCGTGTTTTGATCAAGCGAAACACGGATATAGAGCGGCCACGCCCACGAAGGAGAATGACGGCTCCATACCGGTGAAGTCGCCCTAAATTAATGCGTGTTTTGATCAAGCGAAACACGGATATAGAGCGGCCACGCTCACGAAGGAGAATGACGGCTCCATACCGGTGAGGTCGCCCTAAATTAATTTTATGCGTGTTTTGATCAAGCGAAACACGGATATGAAGCGGCCACGCCCACAAAGGAGAATGACGGCTCTATACCGGTGAGGTCGCCCTAAATTAATTTTAGGTGTATTTTGATCAAGCGAAACACGGATATGAAGCGGTCACGCCCACGAAGGAGAATGACGGCTCTATACCGGTGAAATCGCCATAAATTAATTTTAGGTGTATTTTGATCAAGCGAAACACGGATATTGAGCGGCCACGCCCACAAAGGAGAATGACGGCTCCATACCGGTGAAGTCGCCCTGAATTGATTTTAAGTGTTGTGACCAAGCGAAACACGGATATGAAGCGGCCATGCCCACAAAGGAGAATGACGGCTCTATACCGGTGAAATCGCCCTAAGTTAATTTTAAAAGTATGAAGCGGCCACACTCACGAAGGAGGGTAACGGTTTTTCCTAATTGCCTCGCCGAGGAGAACAAAAAGGGACGCAAGATGCAATGATAATATTAAAATCATTAGTAAGAGAAATGATAACGTTATACCAGCGCAACTGAAAGGTTCGGGCTCGGGTGACTGGGTAGCAGAACGACCCCTCGCGGTACGTGACTTCCTCGTCGCCATAGCTAACCTGCAATGAGAACCAACAATTCAATCATTCAGAGGGACTGGGAAGCATAATGTTAAAAAGGAAAATTGTGAATCTTCGATTGAAATTCTACAACATAGAATTTTCTAGTTGAAGGTCCGATTAAACCTATACGACATCCCCCATTCAAGTTAAAACGAGAGGAAAATCAAACATACCAGTTTGTTTTTTAAGGCCTACATGGGTTCAGTTACAGATGAATTCGACAACACAAGAGTTTGGCTATATACAAACAAGAGTGCAATCATATACAAGAATTCAGTTATGCATGAATTCAATCATATATACGAAGTTTGGTTATGTACAAGTTTGAGTTCAAGTCAAGTTCCGGTCTCACACATGTACAAATTCAAGGTGTGTAAGGTTCTCAACCACATACAAGTTTGGATTCGAGGCATACACAAAATCAAAATCAAGAATCAAGGCCTCGATATGTTCCCTAAATCGAGAATTTGGTTTAGTTCTTATTCACAATCATGTTTAGTGAATTCCCACATAACTCAAGCTTTATGAACAATCAGTTCAAGCGAAGGAATTCGATTATATACAAAGTCAATTCTTGGCCACATACAAGTTTGGACTCAAGGCATATACGAGTTCAGTTACATACGACTTCGACAATACAAGAAAATTGGCTATAGACGAGTTCGAGTTCAATCATATACAAGAATTCAGATTAACATCAACTTGGATTCGGCTATGTACAGGTTCAAAGTTATCAACCAACACTCAAGCCCCAAATTTGTACAAAAGCACTCCAAATTTCAGCCTCAAATTTGCACAAAAGCCCTCCAAATTTCAGCCTCAAATTTGCACGAAAGCCCTTCAAATTTCAGCCCCTCTTTTTGCACATACACCCCCCAAATTTCATCCTATTCTTTGCACATACACCCCCCAATTTCTCAAGCCCCAAATTTGCATATAACCCTAAAAAATTTCAGCCACTTTGTCATACATAAACCCCCGACAATTCACCCCCAAATTCGGCCAAAAACCCCTCAAGTTTCATCAAATTTTGCACACAATCTACCCCTAAAATTTCGGCCATATATATGCATGAAAATAAAAAAAAATTTGCAATCAAAGATGAGAGAACCCACCTTCCAATTTCGGCCAACTTTTAAGAACCAAAATCAAGATTTGATTTTTCCCCAAATCAAACAAATTAGGGTTTTGAAATTTGGAGGATTCAAGAGAAAAGAACCAAATGAAAAGCCATGAAGAAGAAAGGTCTTACCAAAGCTTGAGGAATCCTTGAAGAGGAGGCTTTGTTGTTGATGAAGATCCTCCAAACCCAACTTTCCTTGCTTGAAGCTTTGGAGAGGATGAGAGCTTGGAAAGAGGGAAAGTTAAAGCTTTGAAGGGTTTAGAAGGCTTGAAGAAGAAGAGGATGAAGTCCTTAGAGAAGGAGAGCACAAAACCGAAGTTGAAGGGGGGAGTTCTCTGTTTTCAAAACCGAAAGAAAAATGAGGGGGGGGACGGAACTCTTGCTGGAACCGAAGAAAGAAGAGAGGAAAAGAAGAAGAAAAAAAAATTAGGTTTTGGTCTTTTAAATAGGCTTGAACCAGACCCAAGTGAACCGAACCCATATGAACCGGACCGGACCGGATTAATTTTTTTTTTGATGGTTCACACGCGTATGAGGTGCGAAATGTTGGCTCGAATGTGTAGAAAGACTTGGGGATAATTTATTTACACTTTGATCCCCTTTTCAGATATTTTTACGACATATTCAACACTCGTATTTATACTCCAATGAGAATACGAGTCTAAACTATTTCTCACAATTGACGAGAAGTTCCTGAAAAATATTATGTATAATATTCTTAAGGATAACCCGTCAACCTCCGACGGGTACACGAGGCTAAACTAATTCCCGAAACTCCAGGAGTACACGAGTATAAACTGGTTCTCCTCAGGTTGATTCGAAACCCTAAGGTCAACGCCGGATCAACGCGTAGCCCTAGGT
>BQKN01020157.1:16557-33104 GCA_022839385.1 Asparagus kiusianus | reverse complement strand
GCTGTTATTTCCCTCGTGAAATAACACCCGTCATACCGTGTAGATCCGACCGGATCAAGATCGCGCGGTGGTCCACGGATTAACCCCGGCGCAGGCGAAGAACCCACACAAGCAAGAGACCGCAAAACAGGATCTTGCGATTTGTTCCAAACAAAAGGAAGGTTGTAATCTTTTAAGATTTTTCTTTGATTTTGTTGTAACCGGATCTTATAAAAAGATCAGATCTTTTGTAACCGATAAACTGTTGCTAATGGAAACAATGAAATCAGAGAAGACAATTTTTCCTGCGAACAATCTGGCGACCACAGTGGGAGCCACCGATCTCGCTGCCGAGATTGTTGCATCGCAGCCGCGGATCTCAATCCCGGTCGAGGAGGAGGTCGAGTATGAATTCGACCAACAAAAGTTTGAGGAGTATCTGTCATCCTCGTCAGGATCCACCTCCCCCTGCAAGTCCAAGAAGTTCTCCTCCAGGAGAAAAGTCCGTTGGTACGAAGAAGTGCAGAATACCAACGAAGATCTCACCCTAATTGATGCCAAAGTTGCATCGGGTGAAGCTCCACCGACCTCCAACCAGGTCAAACCTGTCCTTGCTAACTCCTCCGTAGTCGAGGGCGTAGTGACTCTCTCAAAGAGAGCCCGCCAGAGGCGATGTCAACGCCTAGCGCGGCAATTCGCAAAGGCAATGGAGTCCACTGACGAAATCCGCTATAACGCGGATCTGAAGAACAGGAGAGGCAAACAGCCTCAACAACCAATGAATGGCAGCTCCTCCAAGCCGCCAACGAATGAATGGATCCGTGTTAAACAGAATCGTTCGACACTTGATGAGTGCATTCGCAAACGCCACGCACTGTTAGCGCAGGCACGGGCTCAAGTCCAAGAAGCCCGCAGAAGACTGCAGAAGGAAGTGGCCAAGAAGCTGCCACCAACCCGCCAAGTATGGAGGCCGAAGTCTGAAGTGGCAACTCAGGCTAAGGAACAATCATTGCAGCCTTCAAAGCAAGTTCAACCTCCCAAACCATCCCGAAGAAGGAGGTCAGTTTTGGAGCACCTCGGTCCACTTCCCGATGAGCGATGCAAAACTCCAATTCAAGAACGTTTGGGCCCAATAAAGAAGCCCCGAACGACTCAACATGCTGAGAGCCGCCGCCACCCTCAACATGACAAGGAGTTCGTAGCAGCTACGCGCACTAATTTGCGCATTGAAGTCCAGGAGCCCACTGAGAACTCACGCCCACAAAAGTATGTTTCGAGGCGCGTGACTCTTGAAAGCCCAAAGAAGGCAGTTCACCCTCAGAAGGAAACATTGTCGTCTGATGACGATAGAGTTATACCTAATAAGTCGTGCCAACACACGATAAGATACTCCGACCTTCAAACCGACGAGTTGTACTATCGTGTTGGGGGTACGAGTAAGACCAGGAAAAGGAGTCCTCTAAAACTAGAAACTCAATGCCCCTGTTCCAAACTCATTCGAGCAGTATTGTCTGAGTGCAACTGCATCAAGACAGTCCCCGAAAGAATTTCGGTTTTCGAAAGGCTCAATACCGAAACGCCAAAACTAAGGCCTAGGCGTTACCGACAAAGAAGAAGGGTAGTCGAAGATGGAGAATTTCCGAGGGTTACCACTAATATGACTAGCAAAGGGACATCGACACGGGATAATCCCGAGTCGATTCCGGAAGTACCCCGGCATGTAACCCGTCTGCAGTTTGGAGCCATCATACGAGCAACTTATGGTAGGGTTCAGACGAGATTACCTTCAGAAGATGAAGAATCGGATGCCGGCTCTACGGTCGCATCAGATAATACAGTGTCCAGCGAAGGACAACCTCGCGAGTCACTTATGATAAGCGCGGAGCAAGTGGCCAAGATGCTCGAAGAAGCCATGGCTAAACAATAGGAGAGCTTCAGGTTCGAAATGCAGATGGCCATGCAGAATATGAGAGAAATGCATGACCAACAAATCCAAACACTGACAAACCAGCAAGGTGAACCAAGTCGTCGTAACCAGGTTAATCAGGAAGATGAGGACACACATGCGAATGAAGCTCATAATGCCAATAATCCTCCCGTCAATACAGGGGGTAGTAACGAGAATGCTAACGAAACTATAGGTGAAAGTTTGAAGATTAAAAACTTCGAGAGCAAAATCAATACGTTGATTTCCGTTCAAGAGATGAAGAAGACAGGCATTCCTTGTCCATACCCAAGAGAATGGGAATCAATCCCGTATCCGGTGAAGTTCAATCTAATTAACTTCACGCCGTTTGATGGGAAGGGTTCACCCACTCAGCATTTGATTTACTTCAAATCACACCTGGGGTTATCTCTGGTAATGAGCCTCTGATGGTACGGTCCTTCGTTGGCACTCTTCGCAGAGCCGCCTTCGATTGGTATCGCCGCCTCAAGCCAGGAAGCGTGAACAGCTGGGACGACATGGAGACTAAATTCCTCACTAACTTCTTCGACGACGACACCGAGATATCCATCGGGTCGTTGCTTGACGAGAAACAGAAAGACGGAGAATTAGTTGATACCTTCGTCAAAAGGTTCCGGAACAAGGCGATGAACTGTCGGGACCCGATCACTGAGGAGTTCATTCTCCAGACTTGCCACAACAACCTTGCGTTGGACGTGTTGGAAGCAATGGGGATAGCACCGTCCAAAATATGGAAGGATTTGAAGGTCCGAGGAGAGCAAGCCGAGCGATTCCTCAGAAGGAAAAAGGCGGAGAGAGGCCAACAGGCAACGAATGCTCCAACACAGAATTTCGTCCCACGAGGGAAAGGTAAGGCACATGCTAATGCAGTTGATGCTAATCAAACTTTCCAATTGCAATCTCAGCAACAAGCACTACAACAGTCGCAGTCACAATGGCGACAACGGCCTCAGAAGCAGAAATCTTCAGAGCCGAGATTTCCTAAAGTGTACTCCTTCAAAGATGACGAAGTTCCCGTTATCTTTAAGTACATGTTGGAGAATAACAAAATCCAGCTGCCGGCGATCGTGGATCAAGAAGGGGCTAGCAAAGTGACGGATCCGAAGTATTGCGCGTACCATAGAGCGGTCCATCACCCTACAAGGTCATGCTACCATCTCAAGGATAAGATCCAGGCGTTAATTGATGTGGGTGTCATAACCCCGAAGCCGCCCAAGAATGTAGGAGCAAATGCAGTATCAATTAGCTTTGGATCAGTACCCACAGCATGGTTTGAACCAAAACACATCACCAAAGTTGGAATGAAGACAATAAACGACGACCCATACGGATAGCGCCAAAAAGGACTTGTGCCACACACAGCCCCAAACGGCGAAATCCTCTGGGTCCATCCTGATCTTATTGAAGACGATCAGTGGGCGACTTCCTCGACCAGAAAGGGTAAAGGCAAGTCCTGCAATGCTACTTCTGCAATCTTCGAAGAGGATGGTGATGAAGCTCCTACCTTCCCGTTCTCCGAAGAAGAACAAGAGGTTTTTGCCACAAGAAGCGGAAATCAGTATCACTTCAACTATCCATCACCTAGTGATCAGTTAGCTAAGCAGGGGGTGACTAAAAAGGGACCAGCCAAAACTCTCACGGAACTGGGGGTGATTACGAATCCTAGACCGGTTGAAGAAGCTCGACGACAGCCGATTGATAAACAGAAAGAAAAGAAGCCCCAAGAGGTTCAGAATCCGAAGCAGTCTCGTTTCAATCGTCCGATTGGAAGAGATAAACCGAAGAGCTCGAACACTCTGCGCATCTTTGATATTATGGCTCAACTAGCTAATATTCCAGCACGGATAACATTGTATGAGTTGCTACGGTTGTCTAAAGAAACCAGGGAAGCTTTGCTAGAAGCCTTAGCCAATTCAGAAGTGTTCCTTACTCAGATCAAGCCGGTACCTAAAAAGTCAGAACCGTTAATTCAACACTGCAATATAGCAGCTAAAAACCTTCCCTGCATTACCTTCACCAAAGAGGATATGCAGACGAAGAATTCGAACCATGATCGACCCCTATACTTCATCGGGTACATTGGCTCCAGCGAAGTCAACCGAATCCAAGTGGATCCGGGTTCCGCTGTGAGTATTATGCCGCTTCGCTTGATGCATAGCCTCGGCATTCCAGTTAGTAAGTTAGCGTCCACAGGCACTGTTATCTATGGATTCAACACTAGCGGAGTAGCGGGTCAAGACCCTTAGGTAAGATCCGGATAAAATGTCAAATGGGTGATTTGAAGACGGAAGTCACATGTTATGTGATTGATGCCGAGACTTCATATAACTTACTATTGGGTCAGCATTGGATCCATAGTAACGTTATAATTCCCTCCACTCTCCATCTGTGTTTAAAATATGTCGACACTGATAATAAGGTTAGGACGATGGTCGCGAATAAGCAACCATTCAAAGGGTTTGAGAATTATTTCACTGATTCTCTCCTTTATGGTAACGAATCCGATACTGAATCATCGGCCCATGGCACGGACAGCGGAGAAGAAGCTGATACCGAAACCGGATTTGATTACAATGGAGGTTTTATTTTAAACGATATTGTACCCTTAGTAATCAATCTTGACGATGAACAATCGTCAGATGACAGTTGTAACTGGCAACTTGCCAATAATAAAATAAATGATGATTTAGAGTACTCACTGTCTCTTGATGATGTAATAAAGGGATTGTATGATAATCCCGATTTATATACGCCGCTTCGATCGTCCTATGTAGCAAAGAAACGCCTCCAGCATTCTTTCGGAACAACCTTGGTCGTCCCTGCCAAAATAGGAGGCGAAAAAGAAGTGATTTACGGTAAAGGAGAGAGTTTTCCATTACCAGATCATTTCTTAAGAGAAGATGAGAATGATGACAAACTTGGTCTGCATTTATCTAAGTATAGTCCGGAAGCGCGCAAGCTCATGGAAAAACAGGGATATGATTTCACATTCGGAGAAGATTTATACTTCAATCGAGGTCCCCGTATTCCAGCCAAAGCGGCATATGTACCAAAAGGGAAACCAGATGATTATTATAAATTCAGACGAGGATTAGGGTATGTCTCTTCTTCAGAAGACGAATGTTGCTGGTTAATCAATAACTAAGCATCTGGGCAATACAAAGATGGGTACTCATCAGATTCCTCGGAAAGGGAGTCCGATATAAGTCTGGGGGAAATATTCAAAGCCCTAATGACAAACATGATTACAGCTGATCCATCCACAATGGAGGGCGACGATCAAATGCCAACATGGGAAGACCCATGGGTTCATCACCTGAACATGTAGTATGGTGATAGGTTTGAACAGAGGGAACCCCCCACTGAAGATAAAATAGTCCAAATTAACATGGGTGACGAGGCCAACCCAAAGCCTATATTCATCAGCGATAGTCTTCCCCCAAATGAGAAGGAGGAATTAATTACTCTCATCAGGGAATATATTGACGTCTTCGCCTGGAACTATGAAGACATGCCAGGGCTCGACCCTAATGTGGCAATGCACCGCCTCGATATCAAGTCGAATGCCAAACCTGTCAAACAACAGCAAAGACGGTTTCGTCCGCAGATTATGGAAGCCATTGAGGCAGAAGTTAAGAAATTGATCGACTCAGGATTTATCCGAGAGGAGCAGCATCCGGACTGGCTAGCCAACATTGTTCTCGTCATGAAGAAGAATGGTAAAATCAGGATTTGCATCGACTTCAGGGACCTGAATGCGGCATGTCCAAAAGACGACTTTCCTCTCCCAATCACGGACGTCATCATCGACAACACATGCGGATTTAAGAGAATGTCTTTTATGGATGGCTTTTCAGGATATAACCAGATCAAGATGCACCCGGATGACGAGAAGCATACAGCGTTCAGAACACCCCTCGGTGTCTTTTGCTACACGGTGATGCCTGTCGGTCTAAAGAATGCAGGCACCACGTACCAGCGAGCAATAACTAAGCTTTTCCAAGAACATCTCAGGAAAACAGTCGAATGCTACGTTGATGATTTGGTTGTAAAAAACCGCAACAAAGAAGATCACATCAAGGACTTGAAGACGATGTTCGATCTCATGCGGAGTCATCAATTGAAGATGAACCCCACTAAATCCTTCCTTGGAATGTCCAGCAGAAAATTCCTTGGATTCGTCGTCACCACTAAAGGTATACATATCGATCCTGATAAGGTGAAGGCGATACATGAACTGCAACCCCCTAGAAATCGAAGAGAACTCAGAGGATTGCAAGGGCGTTTAGCTTACATCCGGCGGTTCATCTCAAATCTTTCTGGGAAATGCCAACCATTCTCTAAGCTAAACAAGAAGGGTGTGTCATTTATTTGGGACGACGCCTGCCAAAAAGCACTTGAAGATATCAAAACATATCTGACGAATCCTCCTGTTCTCGTTGCACCAAAATCAGGTAAACCGTTCTTGATTTACATCAAGGCGATGAACCACTCGATAAGTGCTTTACTAGCACAAGATGATGATAACGGTCACGAACAGGTAGTCTATTACCTAAGTCGGATCTTGGTAGGCGCCGAGTCTCGGTGTCCGATGATTGAGAAAGAATGCCTCACATTGGTATTCGCAGTACAAAAGATGCGACATTACTTGGTTGGACAGACGATTTACGTCATCTCTAACGTTAATCCAGTACGGGTATTTATGACACAACCGGCCTCTATGAATTGGCGGTTGGCGAAGTGGGCTCTTCTCTTGTCCCAATATGATTTACACTTCAAACAGCAGAAGTCGATCAAAGGACAAGCGATTTGTGATCTTTTGGCGGCAAGCCCGACGACGGATACGGCAGAAGTATATGATGACTTGCCGGATGAGACCCACGAGGTTAACACTACATCGCACCAGCAAGTATGGCAATTATACTTTGATGGTGCTTCAAGAGCAGCTAATGTGGCAATAACCCCCGGATGTTCTAAAGTCTCCTCCGGAGTTGGAGTTGTCTTAGTTTACCCGGGGAAGCATGTGATGCCTCGGGCTTATTCACTGACTGATCCATGTTCTAATAATGTAGCCGAGTACAACGCGCTTCTCATTGGACTCAGTTTCGCTAAGGAGCTGGGGGTCGAATATCTCGAAGCTTTTGGGGATTCTCAATTGATAGTCAACGAAGTTCGTGGAGAGTATGAAGTCAGGAACCAAGACCTGATCCCGTACCACCAGGAGGCCATCAAAATGGCAGAATCTTTTGAAGAATTCTTTATTGAATACATCCCTCGTCTCTAGAACGCTTATGTGGACACACTGGCAGCACTAGCGGTATCACTTGCGCAGCCTCCCGAAACTAAACTGCTAGTCACAGTAAGATCGCATCAACTCTGCATACCCATATACAATATGGATATCGAAGAGGAAGATGATAGAAACATAAGCGCCAAGGAGGTGAACTCAACTCAAATTGAGTCTGAGTCCCGAGATTGGCGTTTTCCTATCATTGACTACGTCTAATATGGTATTTTGCCAAAGGATGTAAAAGAAAGGGAATCAATCCGCTGAAGAGCACCAAGATTCTTCTATAATACCGAGACCCATACATTATACCGTCGGGGATACGATGGTTTGTTACTCCGATGCCTTTCGAACAAAGAAGCAGAAGAAGTTCTTAAGGAAGCACACGAAGGAGAATGTGGTGCGCATCAGCCCGGTCCTAAACTGTATGATCGCATCAGGAGAATGGGATATTTTTGGCCAACAATGGTTCATGATGCAATCGAATACGCCCGAGAATGTCATGCCTGTCAAGTACATGCAAATTATATGCACCAACCAACGGAGCATTTACACACGTCAATCACATCTTGGCCGTTCGAGACATGGGGTATGGACATTGTCGGTCCTATTTTTCCCCCTTCAGTCAAAGGTGATCGATTCATCCTCGCAATCACGGATTACTTTTCAAAGTGGGCTGAAGCGATTCCGCTTAGAGAAGTGAAGACGAACAATGTCATCAATTTCATCAAACATCATGTCATATACCGACACGGCGTGCCAAGATGGATCATTCATGACAACGGTCCACAGTTCATAAGCAACGCTTTCGTCAGGTTTTGTGACAAGTTCAAAATTCAAGATATTTCGTCAACAGCTTATCATCCCGCCGCGAATGGATTAGCTGAAGCTTTTAACAAGACGATCATTAAGATCCTATCAAAGCTCGTGAAGACCAATAAACGAGACTGGGATGATAAACTCGGTAAGGCACTCTGGGCTTATCATACCACCATACGCACACCTACAGGAGCTACCCCATATTCGTTGGTATACGGATGTGAAGCCGTACTACCATTGGAAATCCAAATCCCATCCCTTCGGATCGCTCTCGCAACTGAGATAACGACAGAAGAACAACATCAGAAACGTCTCGAAGAACTCGAAATGTTAGATGAAAAGCGATTGGAAGCTTAACAACACATTGAGTTTTATCAAGCCAGAATATCTAGGGCTTTTAACAAAAGAGTCCGACAGAGAAGCTTCAAGGAAGGAGATCTGGTCCTCGCTGTTCACCGACCGATAATCCTCAACTCCAAGAAGAAATGTAAATTTGAACCCAAATGGGAAGGGCCGTTTGTGATAGACACAGTCTACTCAAACGGCGCATATCGTCTTATTACTCAAGAGGGCGTCAGGCAATTAATGCCAATAAATGGAAAGTTCCTAAAAAAGTACTATCCCTAGTACATTCAGGATAACCCATTTACCGGGAAGTTCTTTGAAGAATATTACACTTAATATTCTAGAGGATAACCCAAAATCATTTTCACCACTAAAATCACTCACTGATCAATTTCAATTGACAGTGAGTCCACCAAAAGTGTCTTTCTGGGCCAAGCCACCAGCAAATTCCCCTCTTGATTCTTTCCACGAACAAGAGGTCCACTTTCAATTCAGAGTCCCCTTTCGATAAACGAAAGAACTCCCTTCTTTTTCTCTTTGGTTAAGCCTTCTCATGGTTATAACCGAAGTTAAAATTTCACTTCGATAAACAAAGAACTCATCTTCAGGCTAGATAACTAATCCTATAAAAGATAAGTTTATCTAGATCTTCCAGATTCTTGGAGTGGAGATCCCACTTCTAGTTTCTTTTACACTGGAAATAGAATATAAAATTCTTCCTTTCCAGAATCAAGGAATAGAATATAAAATTCTTCCTTCCTTGTATTCGGGTTCGCCTTCACCCTAAAAGAAGACCGGGAAATAGAATATAAAATTCTTCCTTTCCCACACCAACCTTTTTCAAGAATTTATCAATCTAGGATTCATCCTAGGAAGTTTATCCCGAATCCTAAGCAGGGATAAGTCTGCGCCTAACACGCGCTACCGGTTTAGTCTTTTTTCGTAGAAAAAGACACCAGAGTTCGATTCTGGGGTATCCTATCCTGAAACCTAAGCAGGGATAAGTCTGCGCCTAACCCGCGCTGCCGGTTAGTTCTTAACCGTTAAAAAGAACACCCGCCCACATATTCAACATTGTGGCAGGTTGTTATTAATAACACCAAAATCCATGCCTTACACGCATGGAGAATTTCATCCTGAATCCTAAGAAGGATATGCCGACGCCTAACACGCGTCGCCAGGTTAGTCTTTTACTGTCCAAGAAGACACTAGAACCTGATTCTGGGGACCTTTATCCCGAAGCCTAAGTAGGGATAAGTCAGCGTCTAATACACGTTGCCGGGTAGCCTATTCCCGTAACAATGGCGAAGTCTACGTATTCGAAGTCGTAGAAGCAAGTCTAAGGGAGTTCATTCCGTTAGCACAACGTTACATGCGGAACGGATTTAGACAATTCGCATGCTAGCCTGACTCAAACGGTTGTCGGTAAAGGCTAATCAAATCCGTTGAAGGCTGGAAGTTAGCCAAAAATCCTAAAGTCAACGCCTAACACGCGTCGCCGGGTAGCCTATTCCCGTAACAAATGGTAAAGCCTATGTATTCGACATCATAGCACAAAGTCTTAGAGAATTCACTCTCTTAGCACAACGTTATATGCGGAACGGATTTAGACAATCCGCATGCTAGCCCGACTCAAACGGTAGTCGGTAAAGGCTTATCAAACCCGTTGAGGGCTGAGGGTTTGCCAAAAATCCTATGAGTATTATGGTCAATCATTCCAAACAGAGTGAGAAATCATAATAAAGATAAAGATAAAACCACTTCCACTAAGAGGATCAAAAGTCAAAATATTCAGCAAATGAAATCATACATCAAACCCATGGCTAAAAATCTGCTGACTAAACTTAGACAGCTTCTCATCATAAGCTTGCCTAAGCTCATCCTGCAATTCAGCTCTGATGGACTCTTCTGTGGTGGCTAAAGTCTTCACAGCAATCTCCTCCGTCTCGACCAGCTTCTGCTTCAAGGACTTCAACTCCTCAGATAAGGCAATGTGGGCTTGCTGATCCTGTACCTTCGTCATTTGAAGAATACTCAAAGTCTCCTCTTCTTCACAAAGCCCTCTTCTGAACTGTTCTATCTTGGTCTCGCATGAGGCAATAGAAAAGTCAAGATTGACAAGTGAAGATGATCTAACAGCAAGGTTGGCCTCAACTCGATCCAGCCGATCCCGCTGCACCTGAATCTCGAACTCAGCAAAAGCTCGAGTATCGCGCCATGTCTGTAAGCGAGCATCCAAGTTGGCAGCAATGAATGAAGAGGCACCTGCTTCACGGAACTCACGTAACATCTGAAGTTCGTGCTCTAGGCAATCAAGGTCATCAATAATAGCCTTCGCCAGATCCGGATATCCTGCATCCCTTATTGAATTTATTCTGGAATCAAGGAAAGGCTTGAATTGGTGAAGGAAGAGTCCGCCGTGGAAGAGTTTGCCAATCATAGTATTCACGAAGGAGAAGAAGGAGCGAACTTCTATACAAATGACGATCTTCTCAGGATTGTTGTCTGATAACAACTCCTTCACGAGGACATGAAGCCGAGAAGAAAGCCCTACACAAAAAGGAGGAAATCCGTCAAAAGCCTTGTTGGTCTCACAGTCGGCTCAACAGGATCAGTCTCGACAAAAGCTTCTGTCAAACACAAAACGGAATTTTCAGATTCATCACATTATAGCTGCATTAGTCAAAAAATGGCTAGTCCTATAATTAACCTAAGAAGAGGCACGTACCTTCAAAAGAACCATCCTCGAAATTCTTGGGGAGTGTAGACTCAGGAAACATATCTTCAGGCATTTGGTCATCAATCTGAGGAGAGCCATACATGAAGTGGAGCATAGGAGTGTCCACAAGCAAACCTTCCTCGTCGAAATCATCAGT
Source organism: Asparagus kiusianus (assembly GCA_022839385.1). Taxonomy (NCBI): domain Eukaryota; kingdom Viridiplantae; phylum Streptophyta; class Magnoliopsida; order Asparagales; family Asparagaceae; genus Asparagus; species Asparagus kiusianus. The sequence goes on along the minus strand of BQKN01020157.1, from coordinate 21,832 downwards.
CGAAAAATCTAACACAAGAAGATATAAATGCGAAAGAAGAATAAAGAGGCTACAACCAATGGAAATGAGTTACCTCCTGCGGATGTGTTAGCCTCTCTACTCCCAAGATCCACGTTTGTCCCCTGCAATTTATCTAAAAGAGCAAGAAGCATAGAGACAATTAAGGGAGGCATGAATTCTGAATCGTTCAACTCCTTTGTTTGCCATCTAAAGGGTATATTGTCAACGGCAGATGTACCTGGATTCGCTGAATCGGGTCCTACATTGATAGTCTCCCTAACGTCGGCAGCTTCTGAAGGCTTTTCTACCTGGTGTGGTAAGTCAGGCTCACCAGAGAATGCAAAATCATGGGAAGCAGGATCGAGACTCATCTCGCCTTCCCCATGCTCTCCTATATAGAAATGGAAAAGCATGAACCCGAAGTTCTGAATGATCAAGAGGATGGTCTATATAGGGTAGATGTTACCTCCGTCGCTAGCAGAATCATCACCAGCCAAATCCATCTCAGGTGCTCGTGGATCTGCACGCGGCTTGTGGGCTAGTCTCTTCCGCCTAGCAGCTGGGACAACAATCGGAGGTCGCGCCTGAGTAAAAGGACGGAATTCTTCTTCCTTATCAGCCACTGTCCCTGAAACATCAAACAGTTGTCAAGATTAATAATTCTGGAGGATAGAGAGAAAAGATAGGTGATTAACCTCGCTCGAAATATTCCTCGTAATCTTCAGGATCTCCGCCTGAGGCCTCTTCAGCAGAATTAAAGGTCTTTCTTCCTTCTTCGTCGATTCGACGAGTCTTGCTCCGCTTCCTCTGTGACCGAGCATCTTCCTGAATCGCACGAGAATCAGCCTGAGAAGCCTCCTCAGCCACCAACTCTACAATCGGCTTCACAGGGACGGGTTTGTTAGCTGCTAACAACCACCTGCAGCACAAGAATATGAGCTTTAACTGATGCTCAGCACTCGGGAGACTGAACTTAGCACCAGTGCAGCCCGTCACGATCCACAGCCATGCACGAAGACCGTCCACCAAACCGCCGTGAGTCCGAAGCTGCTGACGCGGGTTCCCGACATAAAGCTGATCATAGCCAAACTGGCGAGCGAATCGGTAGGGTAGATATGGCTCTATAAAACACTGATTCCTCACCCGGAAGGTCAGATAACCCAGCCTAATGTTCACTAGCCAATTAAAGCAGCCGATATCTAAATGAGTTCGATACTCCCTCGGCATCTCCTCATCAATCAAACACTCGCTGTATCGGCTGAAGAACTGCGGGAAGCAGGTAAAAAATGCCCAACACTTATAGACCTGTAGCTGCTTCCTGACTTTAAGGAATCCTCGCCCTTCCCACCTACCATTCTCAAACAACTGTAGGAGGGGAACAGAGCGATCTGTAGTGTTAGGTACCGACATCATATCAGAACGATGAAGGACGAACCAAGCTATCAAATAAGTGTATGGAAGCTCCACCTTAATGAGAGGAATCCGAGCCGACGGTACACCTTCTTTTTGTGTGAAAGCACTAGAAATCTGTCGAAGCCCTTGATGAATGTTAGCTACCATCACCGGAAGAAGCGAAAGTTCCTTTTTGTAGGCAAGCTAAACCGCTGGGTAGAGCACTTCCAATGGCAAAATGTCACTGGACTGATACGGGACCACGCATTTCTTTAACCAGATAGCGAGGTAACCGGCAAGAAGGGTCATCGCCTGAATCGATGCTGTCGCATGCCATAAGAATGATTTAAACTTGGTCCCTGCAGGAAAACCACTCTCAGGATTGCTAATGGTATAAGAGTGAGCGTCAATCTTCTTCAGCAGACCATTAACCTCTGAAGGAGTAAGCGTTGCCAGCTCACAAATAGCCTCGCCTGAATTGCTCTCTAAATTTCTGAACAAGTAACATGCGAACTGCTTCAAGCTCACCTGTGACTTAGTCCTCTTCGCTAAAGGCTCAGACTGCGCCAAAGCAATATGGTAGTGACACGTAAGATCCCATAAAGTCTCATAGCGGTTGGGCATGCGGTCCTTCAGCTGACTCAACTCATGGTTGGAGGGAAAGTACTCCTGATATAGCATCTGGCCCTTGGGCAAACCAAAAATCTTGTGCATCTCATGGAGAGCCAAGTCCAACTCTCCGTGCCTAGTCAGGAAAGTGTTCGAATCCGGGTTATAGAGCTCGTACAAAGTGAAGAAATGTTTAGTGCTGACGGGTAAACCATACATGGTGGAACGAATAGCTGCATATAGAGCACAAGCGTGCAACTCCTCGCTCCATCGGCTTAAGACGTAGGTCGTCATACGAGCCCACCAAAGCCTGTCTGTAGAATGGACCCAGCCATAGAATCTGTGACGCGACGCGAGCACCTCCCATCCTAAGTCGGCGAGACGATTCTTCAAAGTGGAAGCAGAAGCAAGAAACTCGTTACGCGGCGGTGTATCTAGCCCCAATACTCCAGGACGCAATCCAATGATATGACTCCTGCTCGAACAAGGAGCTACCTGATGAGTAATATAACCACAGTGAACGCTCTCATGCTCCTCCGTTAAACGCCACGACATCTCCCGTGTCACGGTTTGACGCCTGAGCTCAGTCAATGAGCGGTGACGAGAAATCTTTGGCAAATACAGAAAACCCACGTCATCTTTATGAAGCCACTGCTCGGCATCAATAAACACTGTATCAGGATCTTTAACACAGTCACCGAATAAAAAGTTAGTCTTCCTGAGAGGCTGAACAGAGCTGGTATCCTTCACGAAGGGCGCATCAGTAATCAACTGTCGAAGAACTCGATGTCCACCTTCCTTCACCACGTGGACAACCTCTGTCAACGTGCCCGAAGCAAACTGAGGGGTAAGCGGAATAGGTGAAAAATCATCGGAGGTCGAATAATACTCGTCACGACGCCCGTCCACTGCATGAGATGAGAACGCTCTAGAGGGATATTCCACTGGAGACAAGCAATTAAGCATTTGTTAGTCTCAGTTATAAAAGGAAGTTGAACTCATCTTACGAATGGGTAAGATAGAGTCACTGCCATATAAAGGGTGAGACGATTTGGCCACATTATGCATTCATAAGATAGGGTATATCCCTACCTTATAAGGCACAATGCAGCGTCAAAACGCCCCCTTTATTTATTTTGAGATATGGTTTTGACCAAGAAAAACCTATCTTTAAAGCGTCAATCCTCACCAAGGAGAATCAAGGCTCTTCCCAATTATCTCACCAAGGAGAACAAAATGGGGATAAAAGATTAATCTACAAATCTCGAAATACGCAAAAAAAGAGAGCTCACCAGTGTACGAGGGAAGCACGCCATCAGCCGACGCAGTAGGGGATTGACCTCTCGAGATATGAGACATGGTGATCTGCAAAATAAATCAAGGGATCAGATACAAAAATTTTTAGTTAGGGTGACAAACTCTAACCCTAAAATTTTACCCCCTCTTTATTGCAATTAAAACCCTCAGATCTCCAAATTCTACCCCCTGAAATACGAGCTCGGGGCGTCAAATCATAACCCTAACCCTCATATACAATCCCACAAATTCATATACTAAATTAAACATGAAATATGCCAAAATTATGGAGGATTTACCTGAAGAAAAGCTAGAGGATCCAATAAAAATCAGATCTTGAAGGAGGCTCGAACCACGTGCTCAAGGGGCCTGAGAGAAACTTTTTATATGGAGATTTTGAGGGATTTCTTAGTCTAAGATCAAAAGGAAAGATAGATCTATGACAAATTTGAAGGTTTGGAGGAGAAAGGATGCACGAGGGAAAAGAAAATTCAAAAAAAGGAGAGGGGGGGGGCGGCCCTAAAGAGAAGAAAAGGGGGCTCTTTTATAGTGTTGAACCAGTCTTGAACCGGACTAGACCAGACTGAACCGGACTAGACCAAGTCGAACCAGATCAGACCAGGTTAAATCAGTTCAGATGAGGTTGAACCAGGCCAAACCAGGCTGAACCAGACCAAACCAGGATTAATTAGTCTGAACCAGGCTGAACCAGTCCTGAACTAGTCCTGAACCAGTCTTGAACCAGGTTGAACCAGTTTCGAACCATGATGAACCAGTTCTGAGCAAGTTTGAACCAGATTTGAACCAAAATTCAAATTGGAGCTGAACTGAGTATCGAACCGACTTCAAATCGACCGATGGTTCGGTTCCTCATTTATTCACCCCTCTCCCATATATTTGGAAGGGTCGGAAGGTTTTTTGAGCTTAATTACTGCCTTTATTGGGTCATTATCGGGCCGGTTCAACTCATTCGGACCTGAAAAGTACTTCAAGAAGGTATACGAGTATAAACTTTTCCCTATTTTTTATTGAGAAGTTTCTAGAGAGTATTTTTTCTAAAAATATTCTTAAGGATAACTCAACAACACTCCGAAAAGTATAAGAGTATAAACTGCTTCTCAAGACTCCAGCAGACGTACGAGTATAAACTGTGTCAAACGCCGGACAACGTGTTGCAAATGAAGACTCAACGCTAACAATCGATGGTCGGTTCTAGGTTGAAACAGCAAACACGAGCTAAAGATTAGAAAATCAGGAATTGGCTTCAAGTTCAAAATTCCGACAACGGTCAGACAATAAATGCAGCACCGGAAACCTTGCAGACATTCGACAAAGTACCGAATAGCCTGGAGGATTGAAGGAATCAAGAATAGAAGCCATTCTAAAAATCCCGTCATAACCGATTGAAGGTTGGGACAATCATATCCAAAGTATTCCAGACTCTTCTATAAAAGAACGAGGCTGAAATACTTTGGAGGGGGTATCTGTAGGCGTATAAAACTGCCTAAAGGTCCCTTAACATAGCTCAGCACGGTGATTCAACAAACCAACGAACCATCGGGTGATATATCCAAGCATGTTCGTTAGACCACAACACCGAAGCCAAGTGAGACGTGACGAAGTGGGTTAACGAGGCAACGAGGTTAACGAATCACACGCAAACAACAGAATACTTCCAATCGCGTGCCTAATCAAGCTAACCGGTTGATGAATCAACGAGTCATCCAACCGTAGAGTCCACCACATCAATCAAGATCGGGAGCGGACTCGAACTCGAACACCAAAACAGATTTACTACCAAATCAGGATTCGGACTGCCAAATCAGAGTCCAGATCAACAATCAGAGTTCGGATAAACCGCAAAACCAGAAAACGGACGAAGAAGCAAACGCTTGGAGGGCTCGGCCAAAACCGAGCCACTCCTAGGTAGCTCGGCCAAAGCTAGGTAGCTCGGTGGGCGAGCCACCTAGTGGTGGGG
>BQKN01020157.1:0-16547 GCA_022839385.1 Asparagus kiusianus | reverse complement strand
GCTGTTATTTCCCTCGTGAAATAACACCCGTCATACCGTGTAGATCCGACCGGATCAAGATCGCGCGGTGGTCCACGGATTAACCCCGGCGCAGGCGAAGAACCCACACAAGCAAGAGACCGCAAAACAGGATCTTGCGATTTGTTCCAAACAAAAGGAAGGTTGTAATCTTTTAAGATTTTTCTTTGATTTTGTTGTAACCGGATCTTATAAAAAGATCAGATCTTTTGTAACCGATAAACTGTTGCTAATGGAAACAATGAAATCAGAGAAGACAATTTTTCCTGCGAACAATCTGGCGACCACAGTGGGAGCCACCGATCTCGCTGCCGAGATTGTTGCATCGCAGCCGCGGATCTCAATCCCGGTCGAGGAGGAGGTCGAGTATGAATTCGACCAACAAAAGTTTGAGGAGTATCTGTCATCCTCGTCAGGATCCACCTCCCCCTGCAAGTCCAAGAAGTTCTCCTCCAGGAGAAAAGTCCGTTGGTACGAAGAAGTGCAGAATACCAACGAAGATCTCACCCTAATTGATGCCAAAGTTGCATCGGGTGAAGCTCCACCGACCTCCAACCAGGTCAAACCTGTCCTTGCTAACTCCTCCGTAGTCGAGGGCGTAGTGACTCTCTCAAAGAGAGCCCGCCAGAGGCGATGTCAACGCCTAGCGCGGCAATTCGCAAAGGCAATGGAGTCCACTGACGAAATCCGCTATAACGCGGATCTGAAGAACAGGAGAGGCAAACAGCCTCAACAACCAATGAATGGCAGCTCCTCCAAGCCGCCAACGAATGAATGGATCCGTGTTAAACAGAATCGTTCGACACTTGATGAGTGCATTCGCAAACGCCACGCACTGTTAGCGCAGGCACGGGCTCAAGTCCAAGAAGCCCGCAGAAGACTGCAGAAGGAAGTGGCCAAGAAGCTGCCACCAACCCGCCAAGTATGGAGGCCGAAGTCTGAAGTGGCAACTCAGGCTAAGGAACAATCATTGCAGCCTTCAAAGCAAGTTCAACCTCCCAAACCATCCCGAAGAAGGAGGTCAGTTTTGGAGCACCTCGGTCCACTTCCCGATGAGCGATGCAAAACTCCAATTCAAGAACGTTTGGGCCCAATAAAGAAGCCCCGAACGACTCAACATGCTGAGAGCCGCCGCCACCCTCAACATGACAAGGAGTTCGTAGCAGCTACGCGCACTAATTTGCGCATTGAAGTCCAGGAGCCCACTGAGAACTCACGCCCACAAAAGTATGTTTCGAGGCGCGTGACTCTTGAAAGCCCAAAGAAGGCAGTTCACCCTCAGAAGGAAACATTGTCGTCTGATGACGATAGAGTTATACCTAATAAGTCGTGCCAACACACGATAAGATACTCCGACCTTCAAACCGACGAGTTGTACTATCGTGTTGGGGGTACGAGTAAGACCAGGAAAAGGAGTCCTCTAAAACTAGAAACTCAATGCCCCTGTTCCAAACTCATTCGAGCAGTATTGTCTGAGTGCAACTGCATCAAGACAGTCCCCGAAAGAATTTCGGTTTTCGAAAGGCTCAATACCGAAACGCCAAAACTAAGGCCTAGGCGTTACCGACAAAGAAGAAGGGTAGTCGAAGATGGAGAATTTCCGAGGGTTACCACTAATATGACTAGCAAAGGGACATCGACACGGGATAATCCCGAGTCGATTCCGGAAGTACCCCGGCATGTAACCCGTCTGCAGTTTGGAGCCATCATACGAGCAACTTATGGTAGGGTTCAGACGAGATTACCTTCAGAAGATGAAGAATCGGATGCCGGCTCTACGGTCGCATCAGATAATACAGTGTCCAGCGAAGGACAACCTCGCGAGTCACTTATGATAAGCGCGGAGCAAGTGGCCAAGATGCTCGAAGAAGCCATGGCTAAACAATAGGAGAGCTTCAGGTTCGAAATGCAGATGGCCATGCAGAATATGAGAGAAATGCATGACCAACAAATCCAAACACTGACAAACCAGCAAGGTGAACCAAGTCGTCGTAACCAGGTTAATCAGGAAGATGAGGACACACATGCGAATGAAGCTCATAATGCCAATAATCCTCCCGTCAATACAGGGGGTAGTAACGAGAATGCTAACGAAACTATAGGTGAAAGTTTGAAGATTAAAAACTTCGAGAGCAAAATCAATACGTTGATTTCCGTTCAAGAGATGAAGAAGACAGGCATTCCTTGTCCATACCCAAGAGAATGGGAATCAATCCCGTATCCGGTGAAGTTCAATCTAATTAACTTCACGCCGTTTGATGGGAAGGGTTCACCCACTCAGCATTTGATTTACTTCAAATCACACCTGGGGTTATCTCTGGTAATGAGCCTCTGATGGTACGGTCCTTCGTTGGCACTCTTCGCAGAGCCGCCTTCGATTGGTATCGCCGCCTCAAGCCAGGAAGCGTGAACAGCTGGGACGACATGGAGACTAAATTCCTCACTAACTTCTTCGACGACGACACCGAGATATCCATCGGGTCGTTGCTTGACGAGAAACAGAAAGACGGAGAATTAGTTGATACCTTCGTCAAAAGGTTCCGGAACAAGGCGATGAACTGTCGGGACCCGATCACTGAGGAGTTCATTCTCCAGACTTGCCACAACAACCTTGCGTTGGACGTGTTGGAAGCAATGGGGATAGCACCGTCCAAAATATGGAAGGATTTGAAGGTCCGAGGAGAGCAAGCCGAGCGATTCCTCAGAAGGAAAAAGGCGGAGAGAGGCCAACAGGCAACGAATGCTCCAACACAGAATTTCGTCCCACGAGGGAAAGGTAAGGCACATGCTAATGCAGTTGATGCTAATCAAACTTTCCAATTGCAATCTCAGCAACAAGCACTACAACAGTCGCAGTCACAATGGCGACAACGGCCTCAGAAGCAGAAATCTTCAGAGCCGAGATTTCCTAAAGTGTACTCCTTCAAAGATGACGAAGTTCCCGTTATCTTTAAGTACATGTTGGAGAATAACAAAATCCAGCTGCCGGCGATCGTGGATCAAGAAGGGGCTAGCAAAGTGACGGATCCGAAGTATTGCGCGTACCATAGAGCGGTCCATCACCCTACAAGGTCATGCTACCATCTCAAGGATAAGATCCAGGCGTTAATTGATGTGGGTGTCATAACCCCGAAGCCGCCCAAGAATGTAGGAGCAAATGCAGTATCAATTAGCTTTGGATCAGTACCCACAGCATGGTTTGAACCAAAACACATCACCAAAGTTGGAATGAAGACAATAAACGACGACCCATACGGATAGCGCCAAAAAGGACTTGTGCCACACACAGCCCCAAACGGCGAAATCCTCTGGGTCCATCCTGATCTTATTGAAGACGATCAGTGGGCGACTTCCTCGACCAGAAAGGGTAAAGGCAAGTCCTGCAATGCTACTTCTGCAATCTTCGAAGAGGATGGTGATGAAGCTCCTACCTTCCCGTTCTCCGAAGAAGAACAAGAGGTTTTTGCCACAAGAAGCGGAAATCAGTATCACTTCAACTATCCATCACCTAGTGATCAGTTAGCTAAGCAGGGGGTGACTAAAAAGGGACCAGCCAAAACTCTCACGGAACTGGGGGTGATTACGAATCCTAGACCGGTTGAAGAAGCTCGACGACAGCCGATTGATAAACAGAAAGAAAAGAAGCCCCAAGAGGTTCAGAATCCGAAGCAGTCTCGTTTCAATCGTCCGATTGGAAGAGATAAACCGAAGAGCTCGAACACTCTGCGCATCTTTGATATTATGGCTCAACTAGCTAATATTCCAGCACGGATAACATTGTATGAGTTGCTACGGTTGTCTAAAGAAACCAGGGAAGCTTTGCTAGAAGCCTTAGCCAATTCAGAAGTGTTCCTTACTCAGATCAAGCCGGTACCTAAAAAGTCAGAACCGTTAATTCAACACTGCAATATAGCAGCTAAAAACCTTCCCTGCATTACCTTCACCAAAGAGGATATGCAGACGAAGAATTCGAACCATGATCGACCCCTATACTTCATCGGGTACATTGGCTCCAGCGAAGTCAACCGAATCCAAGTGGATCCGGGTTCCGCTGTGAGTATTATGCCGCTTCGCTTGATGCATAGCCTCGGCATTCCAGTTAGTAAGTTAGCGTCCACAGGCACTGTTATCTATGGATTCAACACTAGCGGAGTAGCGGGTCAAGACCCTTAGGTAAGATCCGGATAAAATGTCAAATGGGTGATTTGAAGACGGAAGTCACATGTTATGTGATTGATGCCGAGACTTCATATAACTTACTATTGGGTCAGCATTGGATCCATAGTAACGTTATAATTCCCTCCACTCTCCATCTGTGTTTAAAATATGTCGACACTGATAATAAGGTTAGGACGATGGTCGCGAATAAGCAACCATTCAAAGGGTTTGAGAATTATTTCACTGATTCTCTCCTTTATGGTAACGAATCCGATACTGAATCATCGGCCCATGGCACGGACAGCGGAGAAGAAGCTGATACCGAAACCGGATTTGATTACAATGGAGGTTTTATTTTAAACGATATTGTACCCTTAGTAATCAATCTTGACGATGAACAATCGTCAGATGACAGTTGTAACTGGCAACTTGCCAATAATAAAATAAATGATGATTTAGAGTACTCACTGTCTCTTGATGATGTAATAAAGGGATTGTATGATAATCCCGATTTATATACGCCGCTTCGATCGTCCTATGTAGCAAAGAAACGCCTCCAGCATTCTTTCGGAACAACCTTGGTCGTCCCTGCCAAAATAGGAGGCGAAAAAGAAGTGATTTACGGTAAAGGAGAGAGTTTTCCATTACCAGATCATTTCTTAAGAGAAGATGAGAATGATGACAAACTTGGTCTGCATTTATCTAAGTATAGTCCGGAAGCGCGCAAGCTCATGGAAAAACAGGGATATGATTTCACATTCGGAGAAGATTTATACTTCAATCGAGGTCCCCGTATTCCAGCCAAAGCGGCATATGTACCAAAAGGGAAACCAGATGATTATTATAAATTCAGACGAGGATTAGGGTATGTCTCTTCTTCAGAAGACGAATGTTGCTGGTTAATCAATAACTAAGCATCTGGGCAATACAAAGATGGGTACTCATCAGATTCCTCGGAAAGGGAGTCCGATATAAGTCTGGGGGAAATATTCAAAGCCCTAATGACAAACATGATTACAGCTGATCCATCCACAATGGAGGGCGACGATCAAATGCCAACATGGGAAGACCCATGGGTTCATCACCTGAACATGTAGTATGGTGATAGGTTTGAACAGAGGGAACCCCCCACTGAAGATAAAATAGTCCAAATTAACATGGGTGACGAGGCCAACCCAAAGCCTATATTCATCAGCGATAGTCTTCCCCCAAATGAGAAGGAGGAATTAATTACTCTCATCAGGGAATATATTGACGTCTTCGCCTGGAACTATGAAGACATGCCAGGGCTCGACCCTAATGTGGCAATGCACCGCCTCGATATCAAGTCGAATGCCAAACCTGTCAAACAACAGCAAAGACGGTTTCGTCCGCAGATTATGGAAGCCATTGAGGCAGAAGTTAAGAAATTGATCGACTCAGGATTTATCCGAGAGGAGCAGCATCCGGACTGGCTAGCCAACATTGTTCTCGTCATGAAGAAGAATGGTAAAATCAGGATTTGCATCGACTTCAGGGACCTGAATGCGGCATGTCCAAAAGACGACTTTCCTCTCCCAATCACGGACGTCATCATCGACAACACATGCGGATTTAAGAGAATGTCTTTTATGGATGGCTTTTCAGGATATAACCAGATCAAGATGCACCCGGATGACGAGAAGCATACAGCGTTCAGAACACCCCTCGGTGTCTTTTGCTACACGGTGATGCCTGTCGGTCTAAAGAATGCAGGCACCACGTACCAGCGAGCAATAACTAAGCTTTTCCAAGAACATCTCAGGAAAACAGTCGAATGCTACGTTGATGATTTGGTTGTAAAAAACCGCAACAAAGAAGATCACATCAAGGACTTGAAGACGATGTTCGATCTCATGCGGAGTCATCAATTGAAGATGAACCCCACTAAATCCTTCCTTGGAATGTCCAGCAGAAAATTCCTTGGATTCGTCGTCACCACTAAAGGTATACATATCGATCCTGATAAGGTGAAGGCGATACATGAACTGCAACCCCCTAGAAATCGAAGAGAACTCAGAGGATTGCAAGGGCGTTTAGCTTACATCCGGCGGTTCATCTCAAATCTTTCTGGGAAATGCCAACCATTCTCTAAGCTAAACAAGAAGGGTGTGTCATTTATTTGGGACGACGCCTGCCAAAAAGCACTTGAAGATATCAAAACATATCTGACGAATCCTCCTGTTCTCGTTGCACCAAAATCAGGTAAACCGTTCTTGATTTACATCAAGGCGATGAACCACTCGATAAGTGCTTTACTAGCACAAGATGATGATAACGGTCACGAACAGGTAGTCTATTACCTAAGTCGGATCTTGGTAGGCGCCGAGTCTCGGTGTCCGATGATTGAGAAAGAATGCCTCACATTGGTATTCGCAGTACAAAAGATGCGACATTACTTGGTTGGACAGACGATTTACGTCATCTCTAACGTTAATCCAGTACGGGTATTTATGACACAACCGGCCTCTATGAATTGGCGGTTGGCGAAGTGGGCTCTTCTCTTGTCCCAATATGATTTACACTTCAAACAGCAGAAGTCGATCAAAGGACAAGCGATTTGTGATCTTTTGGCGGCAAGCCCGACGACGGATACGGCAGAAGTATATGATGACTTGCCGGATGAGACCCACGAGGTTAACACTACATCGCACCAGCAAGTATGGCAATTATACTTTGATGGTGCTTCAAGAGCAGCTAATGTGGCAATAACCCCCGGATGTTCTAAAGTCTCCTCCGGAGTTGGAGTTGTCTTAGTTTACCCGGGGAAGCATGTGATGCCTCGGGCTTATTCACTGACTGATCCATGTTCTAATAATGTAGCCGAGTACAACGCGCTTCTCATTGGACTCAGTTTCGCTAAGGAGCTGGGGGTCGAATATCTCGAAGCTTTTGGGGATTCTCAATTGATAGTCAACGAAGTTCGTGGAGAGTATGAAGTCAGGAACCAAGACCTGATCCCGTACCACCAGGAGGCCATCAAAATGGCAGAATCTTTTGAAGAATTCTTTATTGAATACATCCCTCGTCTCTAGAACGCTTATGTGGACACACTGGCAGCACTAGCGGTATCACTTGCGCAGCCTCCCGAAACTAAACTGCTAGTCACAGTAAGATCGCATCAACTCTGCATACCCATATACAATATGGATATCGAAGAGGAAGATGATAGAAACATAAGCGCCAAGGAGGTGAACTCAACTCAAATTGAGTCTGAGTCCCGAGATTGGCGTTTTCCTATCATTGACTACGTCTAATATGGTATTTTGCCAAAGGATGTAAAAGAAAGGGAATCAATCCGCTGAAGAGCACCAAGATTCTTCTATAATACCGAGACCCATACATTATACCGTCGGGGATACGATGGTTTGTTACTCCGATGCCTTTCGAACAAAGAAGCAGAAGAAGTTCTTAAGGAAGCACACGAAGGAGAATGTGGTGCGCATCAGCCCGGTCCTAAACTGTATGATCGCATCAGGAGAATGGGATATTTTTGGCCAACAATGGTTCATGATGCAATCGAATACGCCCGAGAATGTCATGCCTGTCAAGTACATGCAAATTATATGCACCAACCAACGGAGCATTTACACACGTCAATCACATCTTGGCCGTTCGAGACATGGGGTATGGACATTGTCGGTCCTATTTTTCCCCCTTCAGTCAAAGGTGATCGATTCATCCTCGCAATCACGGATTACTTTTCAAAGTGGGCTGAAGCGATTCCGCTTAGAGAAGTGAAGACGAACAATGTCATCAATTTCATCAAACATCATGTCATATACCGACACGGCGTGCCAAGATGGATCATTCATGACAACGGTCCACAGTTCATAAGCAACGCTTTCGTCAGGTTTTGTGACAAGTTCAAAATTCAAGATATTTCGTCAACAGCTTATCATCCCGCCGCGAATGGATTAGCTGAAGCTTTTAACAAGACGATCATTAAGATCCTATCAAAGCTCGTGAAGACCAATAAACGAGACTGGGATGATAAACTCGGTAAGGCACTCTGGGCTTATCATACCACCATACGCACACCTACAGGAGCTACCCCATATTCGTTGGTATACGGATGTGAAGCCGTACTACCATTGGAAATCCAAATCCCATCCCTTCGGATCGCTCTCGCAACTGAGATAACGACAGAAGAACAACATCAGAAACGTCTCGAAGAACTCGAAATGTTAGATGAAAAGCGATTGGAAGCTTAACAACACATTGAGTTTTATCAAGCCAGAATATCTAGGGCTTTTAACAAAAGAGTCCGACAGAGAAGCTTCAAGGAAGGAGATCTGGTCCTCGCTGTTCACCGACCGATAATCCTCAACTCCAAGAAGAAATGTAAATTTGAACCCAAATGGGAAGGGCCGTTTGTGATAGACACAGTCTACTCAAACGGCGCATATCGTCTTATTACTCAAGAGGGCGTCAGGCAATTAATGCCAATAAATGGAAAGTTCCTAAAAAAGTACTATCCCTAGTACATTCAGGATAACCCATTTACCGGGAAGTTCTTTGAAGAATATTACACTTAATATTCTAGAGGATAACCCAAAATCATTTTCACCACTAAAATCACTCACTGATCAATTTCAATTGACAGTGAGTCCACCAAAAGTGTCTTTCTGGGCCAAGCCACCAGCAAATTCCCCTCTTGATTCTTTCCACGAACAAGAGGTCCACTTTCAATTCAGAGTCCCCTTTCGATAAACGAAAGAACTCCCTTCTTTTTCTCTTTGGTTAAGCCTTCTCATGGTTATAACCGAAGTTAAAATTTCACTTCGATAAACAAAGAACTCATCTTCAGGCTAGATAACTAATCCTATAAAAGATAAGTTTATCTAGATCTTCCAGATTCTTGGAGTGGAGATCCCACTTCTAGTTTCTTTTACACTGGAAATAGAATATAAAATTCTTCCTTTCCAGAATCAAGGAATAGAATATAAAATTCTTCCTTCCTTGTATTCGGGTTCGCCTTCACCCTAAAAGAAGACCGGGAAATAGAATATAAAATTCTTCCTTTCCCACACCAACCTTTTTCAAGAATTTATCAATCTAGGATTCATCCTAGGAAGTTTATCCCGAATCCTAAGCAGGGATAAGTCTGCGCCTAACACGCGCTACCGGTTTAGTCTTTTTTCGTAGAAAAAGACACCAGAGTTCGATTCTGGGGTATCCTATCCTGAAACCTAAGCAGGGATAAGTCTGCGCCTAACCCGCGCTGCCGGTTAGTTCTTAACCGTTAAAAAGAACACCCGCCCACATATTCAACATTGTGGCAGGTTGTTATTAATAACACCAAAATCCATGCCTTACACGCATGGAGAATTTCATCCTGAATCCTAAGAAGGATATGCCGACGCCTAACACGCGTCGCCAGGTTAGTCTTTTACTGTCCAAGAAGACACTAGAACCTGATTCTGGGGACCTTTATCCCGAAGCCTAAGTAGGGATAAGTCAGCGTCTAATACACGTTGCCGGGTAGCCTATTCCCGTAACAATGGCGAAGTCTACGTATTCGAAGTCGTAGAAGCAAGTCTAAGGGAGTTCATTCCGTTAGCACAACGTTACATGCGGAACGGATTTAGACAATTCGCATGCTAGCCTGACTCAAACGGTTGTCGGTAAAGGCTAATCAAATCCGTTGAAGGCTGGAAGTTAGCCAAAAATCCTAAAGTCAACGCCTAACACGCGTCGCCGGGTAGCCTATTCCCGTAACAAATGGTAAAGCCTATGTATTCGACATCATAGCACAAAGTCTTAGAGAATTCACTCTCTTAGCACAACGTTATATGCGGAACGGATTTAGACAATCCGCATGCTAGCCCGACTCAAACGGTAGTCGGTAAAGGCTTATCAAACCCGTTGAGGGCTGAGGGTTTGCCAAAAATCCTATGAGTATTATGGTCAATCATTCCAAACAGAGTGAGAAATCATAATAAAGATAAAGATAAAACCACTTCCACTAAGAGGATCAAAAGTCAAAATATTCAGCAAATGAAATCATACATCAAACCCATGGCTAAAAATCTGCTGACTAAACTTAGACAGCTTCTCATCATAAGCTTGCCTAAGCTCATCCTGCAATTCAGCTCTGATGGACTCTTCTGTGGTGGCTAAAGTCTTCACAGCAATCTCCTCCGTCTCGACCAGCTTCTGCTTCAAGGACTTCAACTCCTCAGATAAGGCAATGTGGGCTTGCTGATCCTGTACCTTCGTCATTTGAAGAATACTCAAAGTCTCCTCTTCTTCACAAAGCCCTCTTCTGAACTGTTCTATCTTGGTCTCGCATGAGGCAATAGAAAAGTCAAGATTGACAAGTGAAGATGATCTAACAGCAAGGTTGGCCTCAACTCGATCCAGCCGATCCCGCTGCACCTGAATCTCGAACTCAGCAAAAGCTCGAGTATCGCGCCATGTCTGTAAGCGAGCATCCAAGTTGGCAGCAATGAATGAAGAGGCACCTGCTTCACGGAACTCACGTAACATCTGAAGTTCGTGCTCTAGGCAATCAAGGTCATCAATAATAGCCTTCGCCAGATCCGGATATCCTGCATCCCTTATTGAATTTATTCTGGAATCAAGGAAAGGCTTGAATTGGTGAAGGAAGAGTCCGCCGTGGAAGAGTTTGCCAATCATAGTATTCACGAAGGAGAAGAAGGAGCGAACTTCTATACAAATGACGATCTTCTCAGGATTGTTGTCTGATAACAACTCCTTCACGAGGACATGAAGCCGAGAAGAAAGCCCTACACAAAAAGGAGGAAATCCGTCAAAAGCCTTGTTGGTCTCACAGTCGGCTCAACAGGATCAGTCTCGACAAAAGCTTCTGTCAAACACAAAACGGAATTTTCAGATTCATCACATTATAGCTGCATTAGTCAAAAAATGGCTAGTCCTATAATTAACCTAAGAAGAGGCACGTACCTTCAAAAGAACCATCCTCGAAATTCTTGGGGAGTGTAGACTCAGGAAACATATCTTCAGGCATTTGGTCATCAATCTGAGGAGAGCCATACATGAAGTGGAGCATAGGAGTGTCCACAAGCAAACCTTCCTCGTCGAAATCATCAGTCGAAAAATCTAACACAAGAAGATATAAATGCGAAAGAAGAATAAAGAGGCTACAACCAATGGAAATGAGTTACCTCCTGCGGATGTGTTAGCCTCTCTACTCCCAAGATCCACGTTTGTCCCCTGCAATTTATCTAAAAGAGCAAGAAGCATAGAGACAATTAAGGGAGGCATGAATTCTGAATCGTTCAACTCCTTTGTTTGCCATCTAAAGGGTATATTGTCAACGGCAGATGTACCTGGATTCGCTGAATCGGGTCCTACATTGATAGTCTCCCTAACGTCGGCAGCTTCTGAAGGCTTTTCTACCTGGTGTGGTAAGTCAGGCTCACCAGAGAATGCAAAATCATGGGAAGCAGGATCGAGACTCATCTCGCCTTCCCCATGCTCTCCTATATAGAAATGGAAAAGCATGAACCCGAAGTTCTGAATGATCAAGAGGATGGTCTATATAGGGTAGATGTTACCTCCGTCGCTAGCAGAATCATCACCAGCCAAATCCATCTCAGGTGCTCGTGGATCTGCACGCGGCTTGTGGGCTAGTCTCTTCCGCCTAGCAGCTGGGACAACAATCGGAGGTCGCGCCTGAGTAAAAGGACGGAATTCTTCTTCCTTATCAGCCACTGTCCCTGAAACATCAAACAGTTGTCAAGATTAATAATTCTGGAGGATAGAGAGAAAAGATAGGTGATTAACCTCGCTCGAAATATTCCTCGTAATCTTCAGGATCTCCGCCTGAGGCCTCTTCAGCAGAATTAAAGGTCTTTCTTCCTTCTTCGTCGATTCGACGAGTCTTGCTCCGCTTCCTCTGTGACCGAGCATCTTCCTGAATCGCACGAGAATCAGCCTGAGAAGCCTCCTCAGCCACCAACTCTACAATCGGCTTCACAGGGACGGGTTTGTTAGCTGCTAACAACCACCTGCAGCACAAGAATATGAGCTTTAACTGATGCTCAGCACTCGGGAGACTGAACTTAGCACCAGTGCAGCCCGTCACGATCCACAGCCATGCACGAAGACCGTCCACCAAACCGCCGTGAGTCCGAAGCTGCTGACGCGGGTTCCCGACATAAAGCTGATCATAGCCAAACTGGCGAGCGAATCGGTAGGGTAGATATGGCTCTATAAAACACTGATTCCTCACCCGGAAGGTCAGATAACCCAGCCTAATGTTCACTAGCCAATTAAAGCAGCCGATATCTAAATGAGTTCGATACTCCCTCGGCATCTCCTCATCAATCAAACACTCGCTGTATCGGCTGAAGAACTGCGGGAAGCAGGTAAAAAATGCCCAACACTTATAGACCTGTAGCTGCTTCCTGACTTTAAGGAATCCTCGCCCTTCCCACCTACCATTCTCAAACAACTGTAGGAGGGGAACAGAGCGATCTGTAGTGTTAGGTACCGACATCATATCAGAACGATGAAGGACGAACCAAGCTATCAAATAAGTGTATGGAAGCTCCACCTTAATGAGAGGAATCCGAGCCGACGGTACACCTTCTTTTTGTGTGAAAGCACTAGAAATCTGTCGAAGCCCTTGATGAATGTTAGCTACCATCACCGGAAGAAGCGAAAGTTCCTTTTTGTAGGCAAGCTAAACCGCTGGGTAGAGCACTTCCAATGGCAAAATGTCACTGGACTGATACGGGACCACGCATTTCTTTAACCAGATAGCGAGGTAACCGGCAAGAAGGGTCATCGCCTGAATCGATGCTGTCGCATGCCATAAGAATGATTTAAACTTGGTCCCTGCAGGAAAACCACTCTCAGGATTGCTAATGGTATAAGAGTGAGCGTCAATCTTCTTCAGCAGACCATTAACCTCTGAAGGAGTAAGCGTTGCCAGCTCACAAATAGCCTCGCCTGAATTGCTCTCTAAATTTCTGAACAAGTAACATGCGAACTGCTTCAAGCTCACCTGTGACTTAGTCCTCTTCGCTAAAGGCTCAGACTGCGCCAAAGCAATATGGTAGTGACACGTAAGATCCCATAAAGTCTCATAGCGGTTGGGCATGCGGTCCTTCAGCTGACTCAACTCATGGTTGGAGGGAAAGTACTCCTGATATAGCATCTGGCCCTTGGGCAAACCAAAAATCTTGTGCATCTCATGGAGAGCCAAGTCCAACTCTCCGTGCCTAGTCAGGAAAGTGTTCGAATCCGGGTTATAGAGCTCGTACAAAGTGAAGAAATGTTTAGTGCTGACGGGTAAACCATACATGGTGGAACGAATAGCTGCATATAGAGCACAAGCGTGCAACTCCTCGCTCCATCGGCTTAAGACGTAGGTCGTCATACGAGCCCACCAAAGCCTGTCTGTAGAATGGACCCAGCCATAGAATCTGTGACGCGACGCGAGCACCTCCCATCCTAAGTCGGCGAGACGATTCTTCAAAGTGGAAGCAGAAGCAAGAAACTCGTTACGCGGCGGTGTATCTAGCCCCAATACTCCAGGACGCAATCCAATGATATGACTCCTGCTCGAACAAGGAGCTACCTGATGAGTAATATAACCACAGTGAACGCTCTCATGCTCCTCCGTTAAACGCCACGACATCTCCCGTGTCACGGTTTGACGCCTGAGCTCAGTCAATGAGCGGTGACGAGAAATCTTTGGCAAATACAGAAAACCCACGTCATCTTTATGAAGCCACTGCTCGGCATCAATAAACACTGTATCAGGATCTTTAACACAGTCACCGAATAAAAAGTTAGTCTTCCTGAGAGGCTGAACAGAGCTGGTATCCTTCACGAAGGGCGCATCAGTAATCAACTGTCGAAGAACTCGATGTCCACCTTCCTTCACCACGTGGACAACCTCTGTCAACGTGCCCGAAGCAAACTGAGGGGTAAGCGGAATAGGTGAAAAATCATCGGAGGTCGAATAATACTCGTCACGACGCCCGTCCACTGCATGAGATGAGAACGCTCTAGAGGGATATTCCACTGGAGACAAGCAATTAAGCATTTGTTAGTCTCAGTTATAAAAGGAAGTTGAACTCATCTTACGAATGGGTAAGATAGAGTCACTGCCATATAAAGGGTGAGACGATTTGGCCACATTATGCATTCATAAGATAGGGTATATCCCTACCTTATAAGGCACAATGCAGCGTCAAAACGCCCCCTTTATTTATTTTGAGATATGGTTTTGACCAAGAAAAACCTATCTTTAAAGCGTCAATCCTCACCAAGGAGAATCAAGGCTCTTCCCAATTATCTCACCAAGGAGAACAAAATGGGGATAAAAGATTAATCTACAAATCTCGAAATACGCAAAAAAAGAGAGCTCACCAGTGTACGAGGGAAGCACGCCATCAGCCGACGCAGTAGGGGATTGACCTCTCGAGATATGAGACATGGTGATCTGCAAAATAAATCAAGGGATCAGATACAAAAATTTTTAGTTAGGGTGACAAACTCTAACCCTAAAATTTTACCCCCTCTTTATTGCAATTAAAACCCTCAGATCTCCAAATTCTACCCCCTGAAATACGAGCTCGGGGCGTCAAATCATAACCCTAACCCTCATATACAATCCCACAAATTCATATACTAAATTAAACATGAAATATGCCAAAATTATGGAGGATTTACCTGAAGAAAAGCTAGAGGATCCAATAAAAATCAGATCTTGAAGGAGGCTCGAACCACGTGCTCAAGGGGCCTGAGAGAAACTTTTTATATGGAGATTTTGAGGGATTTCTTAGTCTAAGATCAAAAGGAAAGATAGATCTATGACAAATTTGAAGGTTTGGAGGAGAAAGGATGCACGAGGGAAAAGAAAATTCAAAAAAAGGAGAGGGGGGGGGCGGCCCTAAAGAGAAGAAAAGGGGGCTCTTTTATAGTGTTGAACCAGTCTTGAACCGGACTAGACCAGACTGAACCGGACTAGACCAAGTCGAACCAGATCAGACCAGGTTAAATCAGTTCAGATGAGGTTGAACCAGGCCAAACCAGGCTGAACCAGACCAAACCAGGATTAATTAGTCTGAACCAGGCTGAACCAGTCCTGAACTAGTCCTGAACCAGTCTTGAACCAGGTTGAACCAGTTTCGAACCATGATGAACCAGTTCTGAGCAAGTTTGAACCAGATTTGAACCAAAATTCAAATTGGAGCTGAACTGAGTATCGAACCGACTTCAAATCGACCGATGGTTCGGTTCCTCATTTATTCACCCCTCTCCCATATATTTGGAAGGGTCGGAAGGTTTTTTGAGCTTAATTACTGCCTTTATTGGGTCATTATCGGGCCGGTTCAACTCATTCGGACCTGAAAAGTACTTCAAGAAGGTATACGAGTATAAACTTTTCCCTATTTTTTATTGAGAAGTTTCTAGAGAGTATTTTTTCTAAAAATATTCTTAAGGATAACTCAACAACACTCCGAAAAGTATAAGAGTATAAACTGCTTCTCAAGACTCCAGCAGACGTACGAGTATAAACTGTGTCAAACGCCGGACAACGTGTTGCAAATGAAGACTCAACGCTAACAATCGATGGTCGGTTCTAGGTTGAAACAGCAAACACGAGCTAAAGATTAGAAAATCAGGAATTGGCTTCAAGTTCAAAATTCCGACAACGGTCAGACAATAAATGCAGCACCGGAAACCTTGCAGACATTCGACAAAGTACCGAATAGCCTGGAGGATTGAAGGAATCAAGAATAGAAGCCATTCTAAAAATCCCGTCATAACCGATTGAAGGTTGGGACAATCATATCCAAAGTATTCCAGACTCTTCTATAAAAGAACGAGGCTGAAATACTTTGGAGGGGGTATCTGTAGGCGTATAAAACTGCCTAAAGGTCCCTTAACATAGCTCAGCACGGTGATTCAACAAACCAACGAACCATCGGGTGATATATCCAAGCATGTTCGTTAGACCACAACACCGAAGCCAAGTGAGACGTGACGAAGTGGGTTAACGAGGCAACGAGGTTAACGAATCACACGCAAACAACAGAATACTTCCAATCGCGTGCCTAATCAAGCTAACCGGTTGATGAATCAACGAGTCATCCAACCGTAGAGTCCACCACATCAATCAAGATCGGGAGCGGACTCGAACTCGAACACCAAAACAGATTTACTACCAAATCAGGATTCGGACTGCCAAATCAGAGTCCAGATCAACAATCAGAGTTCGGATAAACCGCAAAACCAGAAAACGGACGAAGAAGCAAACGCTTGGAGGGCTCGGCCAAAACCGAGCCACTCCTAGGTAGCTCGGCCAAAGCTAGGTAGCTCGGTGGGCGAGCCACCTAGTGGTGGGG
>BQKN01020130.1:2184-18063 GCA_022839385.1 Asparagus kiusianus | reverse complement strand
TATTACAAATCACACAAAAGCGATACAATCAATTTTTACGTGGTTCGACAAATTGCCTACGTCCACGGGGCAAGGAGGGAGGAGATCTACTAATAGAGAAAGAGAGAATACAAATAGGGTTTACACAAAAATCTCACAAATAAAACCCTCACACAAAACTCTTAAATCTCTCACAAAGCTCTCTCAAAGAGATGCACAAAACCCTAAAAGGGACTACACAAATCTCCTCAACTGCAACCGCAAAAACCTCTCTGCTATGCACACTTACAGCAAAAAAAAAAGCGCAGCCGCCAAACAAACTCCTCGCGCTGTAGCCGCACAACTGCACCCAGCCTCCTTCGTACACCAAACCTAGGGAAAAATCAACTTTATATATAGTTGATGTTCGGGTGGGCCTTGATTCTTGTCCATGAAACAATATCTCTCTACAAACAATAGCCGCAGCACATGTATGTCATACATGTAACTCGGTGGGCCCTGGGCGTATTAGTGTGTGTCTATTGGTGGGTGTGGCTCCCCCCATGTCCACGTTCACAATTCTCCACCTCGGTGAAGTTTTTCCAAAACTGAGCCGACACCAAAACAACCAAATGTCGGTATCTACTCACCAAATCGGCTGCATCTGAAAGACTGCCTAGTATCCTCTTGCCCAAGGAATCAAGCTGAACGTAGTTCACCCAAATGGCCGCCAACGGCCTCAACAATCACGAATATACAACAAGTTTCGATAATGATCAAACTTGTTACTCGGAACCACCTTAGTGAGCATATCTGCCGGATTATCCTTCATGTGGACTTTCACAATCTCCACATTGCCATCTTCAAGAACATTCCGAACAAAGTGATAACGAACGTCAATGTGCTTCGTCCTCGCATGAAAAACCTGATTCTTCGTCAAATAGATAGCACTCATGCTATCACAATGAATAGTGACGGACCTCTGCGATATACCAAGTTCCTCCAAAAGTCCTCGAAGCCAAATAGCCTCCTTCACAGCCTCCATAACTTCCATATACTCTGCCTCCGTCGTAGACAAAGCCACCGTCGACTGTAAGGTGCATCTCCAACACACCGGCGCATGGGTCAAAGTGAACACATACCCCGTCGTAGACCGGCGCTTATCCAAATCTCCGACATAATCCGAATCAACATAACCAATGCATAACTACCCACCTTTAGTGTCCCGCTCATAAACCAAACCAACATTGAGTGTACCTCGAATGTACCTCAAAATCCATTTCACAGCGTCCCAATGACCCACTCCTGGATCGTGCATGTATCTCGATACCATGCTCACTGCCTGTCACAAATCTGGTCTCGTACATACCATCGCGTACATCAAGCTCCTAGCCGCACTCGCATATGGAGTCTTCGACATCAACTCTCGATCTTCAACTGACTTCGGTGAAAGACCAGCTGAAAGCTTCAAATAGGCTCCCAAAGGTACACTAACTGGCTTCGTATCCATGCTAACATGGAATCGCTGTAGAACCTTCTTCAAATAAGCCACTTGTGTCAAACAAATTCTGCCCTTATTCTTGTCTCTGCCGATCTCCATCCCTAAAATACGCTTCGCCTTGCCCAAGGCCTTCATCTCAAACTCATTTGAAAGCTGAACTTTCAACTCATCTATAGCCGACCTGGAAATAGAGGCAACCAACATGTCATCGATATAGAGCAACAAATAAATGTATGCACCTCCTTTCAACTTGCGAAACTATACGCAAGGATCAAACTGGCTCCGAGTGTACGAATGACCAATCATAAAACCATCGAATCGTCTATACCACTGTCGAGGAGACTGCTTCAAACCGTATAGCGATTTCTTTAGTTTGCAAACCAATTTATCCTTCCCTGCAGCTCGGAATCCCAATGGCTGAGTCATATATATTTCTTCATCAAGATCACCATGAAGAAATGTCGTCTTCACATCCAACTGATCTAACTCCAAACCATTCTGTGCCACCAAAGCTAGCAAAATCCGAATCGAAGAATGCTTCACCACCGGAGAGAAAACCTCATTATAGTTAATACATTCCTCCTGTGCATAGCCCTTCGTAACCAACCTAGCCTTGAACCTCAATGGAGTGCCCTCAATGCCCTCCTTCTTCGTGTATACCCACTTGCAACCAATCGCCTTCCGCACCTTTGGAAGCTCAACAAGCTCCCATGTATCGTTCTTATGAAGAGATTCCATCTCCTCCTGCATAGCCACCTGCCACGAATCAGCCTCCGAACTCTGTTCGGCCTCTCTGAATGTAGTAGGTACCAACTCATCGATACTCTCCACCGAAAGTGCATACGCAACTGTGTCGGCATATCGTGCTGGCATCTGTATGTTTCTCCTCTGTCTTCGAACCAGAATCGAATCTTGAACCTGAGCCGTCGGTCCCTGATCTTGCATAACTGTACTCTCCGTGTCACCGTCATGCTCACCTAGCATCACCTCAGTCGGCACCTGCATGGATACTATACCATCTGGACAATGTAGAGCTGCATCGATCTCCACCACATGCGATATCTCCTCCGTCGGGTCGCTCTCCACCTGATGAGAGCTGGGAAGCTTCAAGATAGAAGCCTCATCGAATGTGACGTCCCTACTCAGCATAATCTTCTTATCCACTGGATCCCAAAGTTTATATCCCTTGACACCATGCTTGAATCCTATAAATATGGCCTTTCTAGCTCGAGGTTCTAATTTATCAGTTCTAACATGATAATATGCAGGGCACCCAAATACCTTGAGCTGGTCATAGTCATGTGCTGGCTTTCCTGACCACATCTCCATAGGGGTTTTCTCCTCAATCGTAGATGAAGGCAGCCTACTAATGAGGTGGCTCGAATATGTAAGTGCCTCAGCCCAAAAGATCTTCTCCAAACCACTCTGCGACAATAAGCATTGGATCTTCTCTAGCAAAGATCGATTTAACCTCTCTGCCACCCCCATTTTGCTGCGGTGTATGACTAACCGTGAAGTGCCTCTCTATGCCCTTGTCTCGACATAGCTGCAAAAAGGGGTCTGAAGTATATTCACCACCGTTGTCGGATCTCAACGTCTTGATCTTTCTCCCAGTCTGTAGTTCTATTTTCTTTTTCCACTCCACAAACAAATCTAGGACTTCATTCTTATGCTTCATGGTGTACACCCAACAACGCCTAGAATAGTCATCAACAAACGTGACGAACCAATGTCGACCACCAAGTGATGCAGTCTTGGTGGGACCCCAAACGTCTGTGTGCACATAGTCCAGGATGCCCCTCGTCTGATGAATGGCAGTCCCGAACGTACCTTCGTCTTCTTGCCAAGAACACAGTGCTCACAGAACTCAATCTTCCCACTCTTGGCTCCCTTCAATAGCCCCTGCTTGCACAATGCCTGCATTGACTTTTCACCTATGTGCCCCAACCTATAGTGCTAAAGTCTGCTCATGTCCGCTTCTAAAATAGCCGAAGCAACCTGGCCAATCTCGGTGCTTCCCTTCAGATAATACAAATTTCGATTGCGGACTCCCTTCATCACCACCAATGATCCTTTAGTAACTTTCGCTACAGCGTTTTCGAAAGTCACATTGAATCCCTTCGCCTCCAAAGCTCCAACTAAGATAAGATTTTTCTTCAGTTGAGGAACAAATCTCACCTCCTTCAACTCACAGACTACTCTATCGTGCATCCTAACCCGCACGGTACCTATCCTACAAACGCCACAGGATTGATCATTTCCTATGACAACAACACCCCCGTCGACTTTCTCAAAAGATGCAAACCAGTCTCGCCTAGGGGTCACATGATAAGTAACGCCGGAATCAAGCATCCAATCAGATGCATCCACATGGTTCACCTCCGGAGTAATCAGTAGAGAAAAGCACGAATCATCGGAATCATCGCCTTTCGCAATATTCACCTCATTGGCCTTTGGGCCCTTTTTCTTACCATTCTCTTTTTCCTTGAGCTTTGGGCAGTCTCTCTTCCAATGTCCCTGCTCCTTGCAGAATGCACATTGGTTCTTTGCTAATTGATGGCGGCTTCTTGACTTTGACCTCCCTCTATTACCACCTTTCGGATATGAGCTTCTACCTCTCGTCGACAAGGCCTCTCCTGAAGTACTAGCGCGGGAAGTCTACTTATCATTCCTCCTCAAATCGCAGTTCGTCAAAGCATTAGTCACTTCACTATAGCTGATAGAAGATCTCTCGTTCAACAAAGTGAGCACGAAGGTATCACACTCCTCATCCGGTAAGGAGCCTAATAAAATAATCGCCTTGTACTCATCCGATATCTTCTCATCAACATTCGCCAAGTCCGACAACAACTTAGTATAGTTGTTCACATGCGCCACTAGTGAGGTGCCTCTGGACATCTGAAATCTGAAGAGTCTTCACAGCAAGTGTAACCTGTTCTCAACACTCTTCGTGAGATACTTATTGTTGAGAATTTCCCACATCTTCATTGTAGACGTCACCCCAATCACATCATATTTCAGTTCCTGTTCCAAACAGGACCTGATCACCCCACACGCATTCCTATTCATTTTCTCCCATATCGCCTCATCATATTTAGGTGGCCTCTCGTGGACCATGATGGTCTCTTCCAAATTCTAAGCATTCAACACATCCTGTACGTCGATCATCCACAAACCAAAGTTGATTTTACCGTTATACTTCACCACACTAATCATAGTGTTCTGAAAACCAACTTGTATTGTACTCGCCATCGATTTGCTGCTTTCACCTTCTTCTCCCATTGTGAACTAACTCCAAATTGTAGAGAAAGAACAAATTTGATAGAAATTAGGAACCACCCAACTGAACCCTAGATCGGATTCCAAATAGATCTCCTGTCCACACGAGGAAAGCGAAATCTCCAACGGCAACTCCTAATGCTATCTCCACCGAAGCCTAGAACTCCAAGAACCAAGCTTCATACAAAAATCTTCCTCCACCAAACTCCAAAACACCCTAGATCTGAAATCTGGGCTCTGATACCACTTGTTGCGCGCAGCAGAAATTTTGGCAGCACTTCGGCAGCACAACAAGAGTTAGATCACAATAAGAATTCTTGTTTCTCAAAGAGAACAAAAATCTGAAGCCTAATATCCCATCAAAGTGGAATATTAGCTCTTCCTCTCGTCAGCTCTAGGACTGCGCGTCGAGGGAACCTAAAAAGCTATTACAAATCACACAAAAGCGATACAATCAATTTTTACGTGGTTCGGCAAATTGCCTACGTCCACGGGGCAAGGAGGGGGAGATCTACTAATAGAGAAAGAGAGAATACAAATAGGGTTTACACAAAAATCTCACAAATAAAACTCTCATACAAAACTCTCAAATCTCTCACAAAGCTCTCTTAAAGAGATGCACAAAACCCTAAAAGGGACTACACAAATCTCCTCAACTGCAGCCGCAAAAACCTCTCTGCTATGCACGCTTACAGCCAAAAAAAATAAATCGCAGCCGCCAAACAAACTCCTCGCGCTGTAGCCGCACAACTGCACCCAGCCTCCTTCGTACACCAAACCTAGGGGAAAAAAAAATCAACTTTATATATAGTTGATGTTCGGGTGGGCCTTGTTTCTTGTCCACGAAACAATATCTCTCTACAAACAATAGCCGCAACACATGTATGTCATACATGTAACTCGGTGGGCCCTGGGCGTATTAGTGTGTGTCAATTGGTGGGTGTGGCTCCCCCCATGTCCACGTTCACAATATATATATATATATATATATATATATATATATAACAAACTTGTGTCAACTTAAGTAGATAGCAAAAAGTTGTCCACCAAACTTTTTAGCCACTCATATTTGTAGGCATCGAAAATTACCTATATATCTCCATGAGCAGCTCAAAGCTAAGAGGAGGTGAGGAACATCACTATCCAAGTCACAGAAGATTGATTGACGTCGATGAACGCTTGAAGTGAATCGACGAACTACGGAATTTCGGAATAATGAGGATACGGACTGATCGGGAGCCCCGCGACATTTATAAAAGGCGCAATGCCCCTCGTGTCTCATTTATGCTACAGATGATCCAATCATTGGAGCTTATAGAACTCCTCGTCGGCTTTCCAACGCACTTTGAATCACTTAAATCCGAGTTCGGATGAAGAAGTTACGGAGGAAATGGACAAGTGCGCAAAATGGACTGTTTCAGCCTAAGCTGAGACGCCCAAGGGTGTCTCCACCCGGGCAAGGGTGTCTCCACCCGAACAAGGGTGTCTCCACCCGAACAAAGGTGTCTCCATCAGGGCAAGGGTGTCTCCACCTGAACAAAGGTGTCTCCACCCGAACAAGGGTGTCTCCACCCGAACTTCCTGGAGCCTATAAATACAGCCCCAGGGCCTTCATTTTTCTGGAGCTGGAGTTTTGGAGAATTGGCGAAGCCCTGCCGGACTGAAGAGTGATCGAGTTCTTCAACGCAAGAGAAAGATTCGTCAGATCTGCATTCACCCACATCCGTTCCTTAGGATTATCCCGTTGCGGTAATCCTAAGAAGAGCAATTATCTCGCCGTTGTCGAGATAAGCGCTTCTGCTTTTAGATTCCTTCGCGAATCGACTGAGTTCTGGATCTGATCTGATTGCCAGGTAGTCCACGGATATCAACGTCCCCATCACCGGCTAAAGACCCACGCAAGCAAGAGACGACGAACGGATCTTGCGTTATTTTCGAAAAGTTGTAATCTTTCATTCTTTTTTTTGAATACTTTGAATTCTTTGTAAGCAATCTATATTATAATGAATTCGACAATGAAGACAACTTTCTCCGAAAACAAACTGGCGACCACAGTGAGAGCCAACAGCCTCGCTGCCGAGGCTGTCGTGACGCAACCGGCATTCAAGATCCGGGTGAATGAAGAGATCGAATATGAGTTCGATCAACAGAAGTTTAAAGAGTACCTCTCTTCCTCCTCCTCCAGATCCGCCTCTCCAAGCAGGCGCATGAAGGCATCCTTTTCCGAAAATGCTCGCGGGACCTCCGGCTCGAAGATCCGATATCCCCTCGTCGTTGCTGCACTTACTCCCCGTGACGCCCCTACGACGTCCAACGTGGTCGAAGCTACAGATCCGAATCTTCCCTCCGCCGTGAGGACAACTGTTGAAGGTGCTCCAACCTTGTCAAAGAGGGCACACCAAAGACGGCGCCAACGTCTTGCGCGACAATTAGCCAAGGCTTCGGAGTCGATGGACGGGATCCGCTATAATGAGGATCTAAAGTCCAGGCAGCGCCAGGTGCAACAATGGCGAAAAACCAACTCCTCCTCCAAGACAGAAACGAACGAATGGGTTCATGTCAAGAGGACCCGCTCCACCCTCGAAGAGCGAATCAAGAAGCGTCGTACGTTGCTCGCACATGCCTAGCTCCTTTTGCAGAAAGCAGAAGAAATGCAGAAGGAGGAAGCAGTGAAGAAATTGCCCAAGCACAAACAAGTGTGGATGCCGAAGGCAAAACCAACGCCTAAGGCGAAAATGAACGAAGTTACTATCCAAGCTTCGTCAATTTCAGATCCCGTCTCCCCTGTTCCCACATCTCCGATGAAGCCAGGTGGTAACGTGGATCTCGCCAAGTCCAGAGCCCCTTTAAAGGCTCGCCTCGGTCCTCTACCTGGTGATCGAGGTAAAACACCCGTTAAGGAGCGATTGGGACCATTGAAAGGTTCCCAAACAACAATCCAGGTTGGGGGTCGTACCAATCCCCCTAGGAAGGATGATAAAGGGAAAGCCCCTATTACCGACCGCATTGGGTTGCGGGTCGAAGTTCAAGAGCCCGTTAGGTTTTCATGCTCGCAAAGGCGCAAACCTGAACGAGCGACTTTTGGAGACGCCAACAAAGCGTCGCATCCCCAGAGGGAAACACATCTATCTGATAATGATGATGTTATACCTGGGAAGGCGTGCCAACACTCTATGGGTTGCTCTAGTTATCAAACTGACGAGTTGTACTATAGGGTTGGGGGTACGAATAAGTCCCGGAAGAGAAATATTCGAGACACGGATCCTCATTGTCCGTGCGCCAACATAATCAAGGCAGTATTATCAGAATGCTGCCGCTCTAAAGCCCCAAGAAGAGTTTCGGTATTCGAGAGAATCTCTACCAGAATGTCTGAGACCAAACCGAGACATTTCCGCAAGAGAAAACTTGTCCGTCAAGATGACGAATTTCCAGAAGTGTCCGTTAATATGATTGGGAGAGGGAAGTCAACACGACGCTTTAGCCCGGATCAATTTACCATGGTGTCCCAACGTATGACTCGATTAAAATCAGGGACCAGTAGGCGGAAGATTTACCAAAGGATGCAAAAGGGACTTCCTTTAGAAGATGATGTGTCAGATACTGGTTCAGATGCCTGCTCAGCCATAGCATCCGATGACACGACATCTAGTACGGGACAACCCTACGAATCGCTCATGATTAGCGCCGAGCAAGTGTCTAAGATACTTGAGGACGCTTTGGCTAAGCAGAAGGAAAATTTCAAATTTGAAATGGAGATGGCTATGCAGCAGATGAGAGAAATGCATGACCAGCAAATCGCGGCACTGACAACTCATCAAGGAGAGTCTAGTCGTCGTGATAATGCTAATCAAGGCGATGATGAACGGGAAGTAGAGGATAATGCCAACATGAACACTCCTCCCGTCAACAATAATAATAGGGGTGGCCCTTCGGATGATAATAATACGAATGAGGACCATGTTACTTCTCCCCGAAATCACTCGAAGACAGATACGAGTGAGGATAAGAAAATGAGGGACTTGGAGAGCAAGATCAATACATTGATGAATGCTCAAGAAGTGAAGAGGTCCGGGATACCATGTCCATACCCAAGGGAATGGGAATCAATTCCATATCCGGCAAAATTCAATTTGATCAATTTTACACCGTTTGATGGAAAGGGTTCCTCTACCCAGCATCTAATCTATTTTAAATCTTACTTAGGAATAATCTCCGGAAATGAACCTCTTATGGTGCGGTCATTCGTTGGCACTCTTTGTGGAGCAGCCTTCGACTGGTATCGCCGTCTCAAACCAAGGAGTATCAGCAGCTGGGATGACATGGAAGACATGTTTCTGACGAACTTTTCGATGACGACACAGAGATCTCAATCAGCACATTATTCGATGAGAAACAGAAGAATGGTGAGACAGTTAAAAACTTCGTCAAAAGGTTCCGGAACAAAGCAATGAACTGCAGGGATCCGGTCAGTGAAGACTTCATCCTCGAGACCTGCCATAATAACCTTTCATTAGACATCCTCGAAGCTATGGGAATGGCACCACCAAAGACCTGGAAGGATTTGAAAGTGCGAGGAGAACGAGCCGAACGATTCCTTAAAAGGAAGAAGGCTGAAAGAGGTCAAACGACACATAATCCTCCACAACAGAATTTTGTCCCTAAGGGTAAGGGAAAGGCACAAGCGAATGTAGTGGACGCGAACCAGACGTTCGAAGTGCAAGCGCAGCCGCAACAGCAGCAACAGAAGACGCCCTAACAATCAAGGTGGCAACAACAGTCCCAGAAGCAAAAGGCGTCGGAGCCAAAGTTTCCGAAGGTATATTCATTCAAAGAAGATGAAGTTCCCGGTATTTTTAAATACCTTATCGAGAATAACAAGATCAAGTTGCCTCCGATCCAGGATCAGGAAGATGCTAAGAGAGTTAATGATCCAAAATACTGCGTATTTCACAGAGCGGTGCACCATCCTACCAAAGCATGCTATGCCCGTAAAGATAAGATCCAAGCTTTGATTGATGTTGGGGTCATCACTATGAAGCAATCTAAGGAGAAGAAGGTGGGTGCGAATGCAGTGTCGATTAGCTTCGGATCCGTTCCCTTGAACTGGTTTCAGCCAGAGCCTGTGATAAACGTGGCGGTGAAGACGGTGAACGATGATCCTCATCAGCAACGCCAGAAAGGACTAGTACCGCACACAGCCCCGAATGGTGAGATTCTTTGGGTTCACCCCGATCTAATTGGAGATGAACAATGGACTGGATCCTCTTCCAACAAAAGGTCGAAAGGAAAAGGTAAGTCTTGTTGCGGAGCCTCTGCTATTCCAGAGGAAGACGACGAAGCAATTCCTGTTTTCTCATTTTCCGACAATGAACATCAAACTTTTTTAACCACCGGAGAACCAGTCCTCGCCATCAGAAATGGGAACGAGTATCGATTCAAATATCCAAGTGCCTCTGATCGACTAGCTGAGGTAGGGGTGATTACAACTCCCCTCACACCTGCTGAGAAGACCCAACAGGAGCCCCAGCACCAAGATATTTAAAACCCGAGGCAGTCTCATTTCAATCGGCCAATTGGAAGTGATAAACCGGGAAATTCAAACACTTCATACCACTTCGATGTTATGACCCAATTGGCTAACATCCCAGTGAAAGTAACTCTACACGAGTTATCACGTCTTTCTAAAAACACTAGAGAGGCATTCACGATCACTCCTGACCAGCTCACCCAAATTGTTCAAGAAGCATTAATCAAGCAGAAAGAAGAATTTGAGGCTAAGATGGAGTTGGCCATGCAACAAATAAGAGAGTTGCAGGCTCAAAAATATCAATTTCCTAAATCCGGTCATCAAGTGGAGTCTAGTTGTTACACTATACCAGTTTCGCCTATTCAAAATAGGACAAGTAACAATAATCCAAGTCTGAACATGGTCATCAAGACTGATTCATCCGTCGATAACACTATGGGTAGTGCAATTGAACCCCTCAATGATACTGAGGGTGACCCAATTCCTTCTTCTCGACATCACTCGAAGAGAAATGAAGATGAAGACAAGAAGCAGAGGGAGGTCGAGTCTGTCACCACCCCCATCAGGCGCTATCCCAAAAGAAAGAAAGTTGAGGGAAGTCAACCGGAGTTCATACCCAGGTTTGTTGTTGATATTAATCAAACATTACAGCGACAACCACAAGAGAAATCGCCACAACAGTCGCTTCAAATGCAACGATACTCTTTCAAGGATGATGAGGTTACAGCTATCCTCAAATACCTCCTAAAAAACGACAAAATCAAGCTCCCACCTATTAAAAACCAGGAGGAAGTTAACGAGAGTTCAGACCCAAAATATTGTGAGTACCACAGGAGGGTCCATCATCCCACCAAGACTTGTATCACTCTCAAAAATACAATACAAGCCTTAGTCTAAGTCGGCGTCTCAGTGGCAGAACAAACCGAATGAGAACGATCATGACACTCCGATAAGTATAAGAGTATAAACTGCTTCTCAATCCTCCGACCGGTATAAGAGGTTAAACTGCTCCCTGATACTCCAACATGTATATGAGTCTAAACTGTTTCATTTCTTTCACGGGAAGTTCCTGGATAATTTTTATATGTAATATTCTTAAGGATAACCCGGACCCAGCTCCGCAAGGGAAGCTGGGGGTGGATAATTCATGTATCGGGAAGTTTCCGAAAGAATACCACGGGTGATATTCTTAGGGATAACCCAACCACTATAAAAGTGATAAGTAAAACATCCACATTTAAACTCTTAAGTGTCAGAATGTTTCCCATTATTGTTATCAAATTCACTAATTCTCATGAGTTATCTTGTTGAGACGAGATTCGATCCTTTTGACAGATTAATCTTTCCTCACAAAATCCCCCACTGATCAAATCAACTGACAGTGGGTCCACTAAAATTTCTATCCGCCAATTCATGGCAATTTTCAAAGCTCGACGTGTTAAGTCGTAATCACTTAACATTAAAAAAATCCTCCATCGAGTGGCTAATACAAACCAGTATTTCTACTGCTACTTGTATTCCACTCCCTTTGTTTCAGGTCAAACCTATAGAAGTTAGGACCAAAGCCAGATTCCCCTCTCGATTCCTTCCATGAACGAGAGGTCCACTTTCAAATTGAGCAATCAAACCTATAAAAGTTAGGATTGTCTCCAATTCTACTTAGTCAAACCTGCATTTAGTTAGGACTAAGTTTGAATTATCTCTTTCGATAAACGAAAACCTTTCATCTTTTTCTTTTTCAGCCAAACCTATAAAAGTTAGGGTCGAAATTGGAATTTTCCCTTAATAAATGAGGAACTCTTTTCTTGGATCAGGCAACCAATCCTATAAAAGTTAGGGTTACTTGAATCTTTCCTATTCTCAGAGTGGAGATCCCACTCCTAGTCTCATCTGTCCGGATTCTGGGGGTGGAGATCCCACCTCGAGTTTTCTTTCTAACTGAAGATAGAATATAAAATTCTTCCTCTTCGGCGCTGGGGGATAGAATATAAAATTCTTCCTCTCCCACCTTCCGGTCCATCTTTATCCTAAACAAGACCTGGGGCCAAGAATATAAAATTCTTCTGCTCCAACTTGAGTTTGTCTTTACCTTAAGAAAAGACACAATTTTCGACTTCCAATCCGCGCACTTTATGCACGGGGAATTTTATCTCGACTCCTAAATAGAGATAAGCCTACGCCTGGCACGCGTTGCCGGTTTAAGTCTTTTACTGATTGAAAAAGACACCAGAGTTTAATTCTGGGGAATTTTATCCCGAATTCTAAGTAGGGATAAGTCAACGCCTAATACGCGTTGCCGGGCGCCATATTCCCGTAAAAAGTGGTGAAGTCTATGTATTCAAAATCATAGCATCAAGTCTAAGAGAAGTAATTCTCTTAGCACAACGTTACATGTGAAACGTGTTTTAATAATTCACATGCTAGCCCGATTCAAACGGTAATCGGTAAAGGCACATCAAACCCGTTGAAGGCTGGGGGTTTGCCAAAAATCCTAAAGTCTATATCTAACACACATCGCCGATTTAGTCTTTCGCCGATTGAAAAAGATACCAGAGTCTAAGTTTGGGGAATTTTATCCTGAATCCTAAGTAGGGATAAGTCATCGCCTAACACGCGTTGCTGGGTACCTTTTCCCATAAGAAATGGTGAAGTCTATGTATTCAAAATCATAGCACTAAGTCTAAGAGAAGTAATTCTTTTAGCACAACGTTACATGTGAGATGGATTTTAATAATTCACATGCTAGCCCGATTCAAACGGTAATCGGTAAAGGCATATCAAACCCGTTGATGGCTGAGGATTTGCCAAAAATCTTATAAGCGTTATGTCCACTGGGTTCATAATCAACAAAGAAACATCATGACAAAAGGAGGAGTGCGCTAAGGAAAAGACTTTGTTTCATTAATATAATTAGGCCAAATGGAGATACAAGAAGATGTCTCAAATCAGATTTAACAAACTGAAGGAAGCAATTTTAGCCTTAACAGCGGCAAGCTTCTCTGCCTGTTCCACTCGAACCTTCTCCTCCTCTTTCTTCTGAAGCTTGGCATTAGCGAGAGTGGTGGCAGCGTCGGCAGCCATATCTTCTCGATACAGTGCGTGGAGGGCCTCCAATTCTCCTTTATAAACACTTTGAACTCCGGTGCTCTCAAGCTCAAAATCCTTTAAAGTTCTCTCCCCTAGGACAGTCCTAATCCCCGTACTATCAGCAATATTGTTATAAGCATCCATCTTAGTCTGCAGATGACGTTGCCGTTCATACAAATTCGCAACGATAATTTCTTGCCTTGATATGCATCTCGCTCGGGCTTTACGCTCGTGCATCCTCTGAATCCGAGCATCGATCATGAGCGGCGTGGCTTCATCATGTGAGTCGGAGTATACTAGTTCTTCTAAGCGATACATGAGTTCCTCTAAGCAAGTCAATTTTAAATTACATCGCCTAGCTAGCTGGATACCACCTACACGCTGAATATCCTTAAGACTACTCGCTATGAAAGGGGGCAAATCATAGAATATTCCCCGTCCAAAACTAATAGCGGTGGCCGTTTGTTGCATAGTTTTCTCTAACTTTTGGAGGATACCCTGCACGGATCCGGAGACCGGAAGGGCAGATTCTTGGCCAGGCATAATTGTCGCAATGGGCTCTTCGCTCTCCTCATCGTCAGATATTACGATGATTTTGGGTCTCTCTATCCTCCTCTTATAGGAGTTCTCCTGAGGGGTCGGACCGATAGCCTGTGTATTAACAACAGAAGCAAAAACCTCCCCACTACAACCAGTGGTAGCATGAGGAGGAAAACTGTCCGCTGGAAACTCGACTGCAACAAAACAAGGGGTAAAAGTCTGAAAATTATCCATTAAATATACAAGAATTAAATCCATCTCACAAGAGAGCGAGAGAGGATCTTCCATTGGGCAATTGGCGAGACGATTTCGAGTGTCCTACACCGGAAGAGCTGTATGCATCATCACGTAAACAATGTGGTAACATACCCCGACCTACACAGTGTAAGACAACACGAAATCGCCCTAATATGCCGGAAGATTTGAATTGGCCAAGCAAAACAAGTCTAAAACCTCGATCCCCGCGAAGGAGGATGTCGGCTCTTCCCGAATGACCCGCGAAGGGGCCAAACAAGGATATTGCAGAACCACGAATTTCCTAAAACCTCGATCCCCGCGAAGGAGGATGTCGGTTCTTCCCGAATGACCCGCGAAGGGGCCAAACGAGGATATAGCAGAACCACAAATTTCCTGAAACCTCGATCCCCGCAAAGGAGAATGTCGGTTCTTCCCGAATGACCCGCGAAGGGATCAATCGGGGATACAGAAGGCACACAGCACACATGCTCACCCCCAAAAGAGAAAACCGCAGAGGAAGATGCCGCGGGAGTCTCCCTCTCGTTATGCTGCGAAAAGGAGCGACTCTTATGAAATTGCGATCGACGCGGAGACATGGAGAACCTGCAATGAAAATCGACGGGTCAGGTACAATCATAAATCTGAGCACCCGAAGGTTAAAAGGGAAATTAAGAACTTTAACTAAAATCCTATAAAATAAATAGGATTTTATAGTTGAAGTCTAATTAAACCTATGAGTTTTATGCATGCAAAACAATGAGCCCATATTACAGTGTAAACCCTCATGATAAATTTTTGGTGAAATACCCAAAATACCCCTCGTATTCAAGGCTAAATTCTAGTCAAGGACACGCTCAAATTAGAGCATGATCATCGTGTTTGCTCACCTAACACCCCCAATATCTCACAATTTTGGCTAACTTTATAAATAAACCCTTCTGTAAAATTTGGCCAATTTTGCAAATAGACCCCTCCACAAATTTCGGTCTAGTTTCCGCATACCCTTCTCAAAATTTTGGTCATGGATTTGTGGTCTAAACTTTGGAAATTTCAGCCCCCTTTTTACACATAACACCCCCAAATTCCAGCCCATATTTGCACTTTTAGCCCCAAAGTTCAGTCCTATCTTTACATATAAACCCTCAAAAGTTCAGTCCTATTTTTGCACATAAACCCCCACAAATTCCAGCCTTGTTTCAGCCCACTTTTTGCACATAAAACCCTCAAAATTTTGGCCAAAACCCCCCTCAAACTTCCTCAAATATTGCACATAATTCACATCCAAAATTCGGCCATATATGTATGCATGAAATTAAGGAAATATTGGGATCAAAAGTGAGGGAATACATACCCCAATTTTCGGCCAACCTTCAAGAACAAAAAAAAAAATTGAAGGTTTGAGTTTTACCCCAAATCAACAAACTAGGGTTTTGGATTTTGAAGAATTCAAAAGAAGAGAAATCAAATTGAAGTTATGAGGGAGAGAGGACCTTACCAAAGCTTGGGGAAGTGTTAAAGAGGAAGCCTTGTTGATGATGAAGCCCAAAATCCTCCAAACCCAACTTGATTTGCTTGAAGCCTTGAAGAAGATGAAAGCCTTGAAGAAGATGGGTTTAAAGGCTATTAAAGGAGAAGAGGATGGAGTTTTAGAGAGGGAGAACTCAAAAAAACAGCAAGGGGGGGGGGGGGGGCGGAATCTGTTTTGGAACCGAACAAAAAGAAGAGAAGAAGAAGAAAATCGGTCTTGGGA
>BQKN01020127.1:0-10362 GCA_022839385.1 Asparagus kiusianus | reverse complement strand
TGGTGGCTCGGTGGCCGAGCCACCTCATGGTGGCTCGGTGGCCGAGCCACCCAGGCTAAGATCAGATCTGGACCCAGATCTGAGCCCAGATCTGATTTGAAAACCTATAAATAGAGGAGTAGGGGCTCATTTGTTGAAGGTTGGATTTTGGAGAGCCGAAACTCTGCTGGATTGAGAACTCGCCTTCGGATATTCAAGCTTAGAAGACTCGGACTCTCAGATCTGGTTCTTGGCGATCATCCTCGCTATATTAGGCAGGAGTTCGAGAGAGATCAGATCTGAGATCTACACAGTTTCCCTCCGGATCAAAGCTTGGCCTTTGATCCCGAGAAGAGTCTCGATTTTGCTTGGTCGATTTTGATACTTGGGCTATTATTTCCTTGGCGAAATAATCCCCTTGGCTGTTATTTCCTTGGCGAAATAACACCCGCTATACCGTGTAGATCCGACCGGATCTAGATCGCGCGGTGGTCCACGGATAAACCCCGGCGCAGGCAAAGAACCCGCACAAGCGAGTGACCGCAAAACAGGAGCTCGCGTTTTGTTCCAGAAAAGGAAGGTTGTAATTTTCTTTTTTTTATTTGATTTCGTTGTAACCGGATCTTATAAAAAGACCGGATCTTTGTAATTGATAAACGATTATTTAAGATAGCAATGGAATCAATGAAAGCTATGATTTTTCCCACGAACAATCTGGCGACCACAGTGGGAGCCGACGATCTCGCTGCCGAGATCGGAGCGTCGTAGCCGCGGATCTCAATCCCGGTCGTGGAGGAGGTCGAGTATGAATTCGACCAGCAGAAGTTTGAGGAGTACCTGTCGTCCTCGTCCGGATCTACCTCCCCCCGCAAGTCCAAGAAGTTCTCCTCCAGGAGAAAAGCTCGTTGGTATGAAGATATAGAAAACACCAACGAAGATCTCACCCCGGTTGATGCCAAAGTTGCATCGGGTGAGGTTCCACCAACCTCCAACCAGGTCAGATCTGTCCTGGCTAACTCTTCCGCCGCTGAGGGCGTGGTGACTCTCTCAAAGAGAGCCCGCCAGAAGCAACGTCAACGCCAGGCGCGACAATATGCGAAGGTAATAGAGTCCGTTAACGGAGTCCGCTACAAGGCGGATCTGAAGAACAGAAGAGGCAAACAGCCTCAACAACCGATGAACGGCAACTCTTCCAAGCCGCCAACGATGGAATGGATCCGTGTCAAATGGAATCGTTCGACGCTTGAAGAGCGTATTCGCAAGCGCCGTGCGCTGTCAGCGCAAGCACGGGCTCAAGTCCAAGAAGCCCGTAGAAGACTGCAGAAAGAAGTGGCCAGGAAGCCGCCACCAACCCGCCAAGTATGGAGGCCGAAGTCTGAAATGGCAACTCAGGCTAAGGAGCAATCATTGCAGCCTTCAGCAAAAGTTCAACCGCCGGCGAGTCAATCTAAATCGCCGATAATCCCCACAGCTGCTCCGGGAGATCCCGCAGGACCGTCCCGAAGAAGGAGGTCGGTTTTGGAGCGCCTTGGTCCACTTCCCAAAGCTCCAGTTCAAGAACGTTTGGGCCCAATCAAGAAGCCCCGAATGATTCATCATGCTGGGGGTCGCCGCAACCCTCAACATGACAAAGAGATCATAGCAACTACGCGCACCAGTTTGCACATTGAAGTCCAGGAGCCCGCCGAAAACTCACGCCCACAAAGGCGTGTTTCGAGACGTGTGACTCTTGAGAGCCCAAAGAAGGCAGTTCATCCTCAGAAGGAAGCGTTGTCATCTGATGATGATAGCGTTATACCTGAGAAATCGTGCCAACACACGATAGGTTACTCCGACCTTCAAACTGACGAGTTGTACTATCGTGTTGGGGGTACGAGTAAAACAAGGAAAAGGAGTCCTCGAGAATTGACAACTCAATGTCCTTGTTCCAAACTCATTTGGGCAGTATTGTCTGAGTGCAACTGCGCCAAGATAGTCCCCGAGAGAATTTTGGTTTTTGAAAGACTCACAGCTGAAACGTCAAAACCAAGGCATAGGCGTTTCCGACGAAGAAGAACGGTGGTCGAAGATGGAGAATTTCCGAGGGTCACCCCCAATATGACCAGCAAAGGAACATCGGCTTAGGACAATCCCGAGGCGATTCCAGAGGTGCCCCGACATGTAACTCGTCTGCAGTCCGGAGCTATCATTAGTGCCACATATGGTAGGGTTCGGACAAGGATACCTTCAGGAGATGAAGAATCAGATGCCGGCTCGGCAGTTGCATCTGACAATACTATATCCAGCGAAGGACAACTCCGCGAGTCATTCATGATAAGTACGGAACAAGTGGCCAAGATGCTCGAAGAAGCCATGGCCAAACAACAGGAGAGCTTCAGGTTCGAAATGCAGATGGTCATGCAGAATATGAGAGAAATGCATGAGCAACAAATCCAGGCACTGACGAACCAGCAAGGCGAACCAAGCCGCCGTAACCAGGTTATTCAGGAAGATGAGCACACGGATACGGATGAAGCTCGCAATGCCAATAATCCTCCCGTCAATGCAGGGGGTGGTAATAAGAATGCTAGTCACAACGCCACGCTTCCACCTCAGAATCGTGCTAACGAAAACACTGGTGAAAGTTTGAAGATCAAAAACCTCGAGAACAAGATCAATACGTTGAATTCTACTCAAGAGGTGAAGAAAACGGGCATTCCTTGTCCATACCCAAGAGAATGGGAATCAATCCCATATCCGGCGAAGTTCAATTTAATTAACTTCACGCCGTTTGATGGGAAGGGTTCACCCACCCAGCATTTGATTTACTTCAAATCACATCTGGGGGTTATCTCTGGCAATGAGCCTCTGATGGTACGGTCCTTCGTTGGCACTCTTCGTGGAGCCGCCTTCGATTGGTATCGCCGCCTTAAGCCAGGAAGCGTGAATAGCTGGGACGATATGGAGACTAAGTTCCTCACTAATTTCTTTGACGACGACACCGAGATATCTATCGGGTCGTTGCTCGACGAGAAACAGAAAGACGGGGAATTAGTGGATACCTTCGTCAAAAGGTTCCGAAACAAGGCGATGAATTATCGGGATCCGATCACAGAAGAGTTCATTCTCCAGACTTGCCACAACAACCTTGCATTGGACGTGTTGGAAGCAATGGGGACATCGCCGTCCAAGACGTGGAAGGATTTGAAGGTCCGAGGGGAACAAGCCGAGCGATTCCTCAGAAGGAAGAAGGCGGAGAGAGGCCAGCAGGCGACGAACGCTCCAACGCAAAATTTCAACCCAAGGGGGAAAGGTAAGGCACATGCTAATGCAATTGATGCTAATCAAACTTTCCAATTGTAACCTCAGCAACAGCAGCAGCGGCAACAACGGCCTCAGAAGCAGAAATCTTCGGAGCTAAGGTCTCCCAAAGTTTACTCCTTCAAAGATGATGAAGTTCCCGGCATCTTCAAGTACCTGTTGGAGAATAACAAAATCCAGCTGCCGGCGATCGTAGATCAAGAAGGGGCCAGCAAAGTGACGGATCCGAAGTACTGCGCGTACCATAGAGCGGTCCATCACCCTACGAGGTCATGCTACCACCTCAAGGATAAGATCCAGGCATTAATTGATGTGGGCGTCATAACCCCGAAGCCGTCCAAGAACGTAGGAGCAAATGCAGTATCAATCAGCTTCGGATCGGTGCCCACAACATGGTTTGAACCAAAGCGCGTTACCAAAGTAGGAATGAAGACGGTGAACGACGACCCATACGGACAGCGCCAAAAAGGACTGGTGCCACACACAGCCCCAAACGGCAAAATCCTCTGGGTCTACCCTGATCTTATTGAGGACGATCAATGGACGACTTCCTCTACCAAAAAGGGTAAAGGCAAGTCCTGCAATGCCACTTTCGCAATCTTCGAAGAGGATGGCGATAAAGCCCCTACCTTCCCGCTCTCCGAAGAAGAACAAGAAGTTTTTGTCACTAGAAGCGGAAATCAATACCACTTCAACTATCCATCGTCTAGTGATCAGTTAGCTGAGCAGGGGGTGACTAAACGGGGACCAGCCAAAACACTTACGGAGCTGGGGGTGATTGCGGTTCCTAAACCGGTTGAAGAGGCTCGACGACAGCCGGTGGATAAGCAGAAAGAAAAGAAACCCCAGGAGGTGCAGAATCTGAAGCAGTCTCGTTTCAATCGTCCGATTGGAAGAGATAAACCGGAAAGCTCGAACACTCCGCTCATCTTCGATATCATGGCTCAACTAGCTAATATTCCAGCACGGATAACACTGTATGAGTTGCTACGGTTGTTTAAAGAGACCAGGAAAGCCTTACAAGAGGCCTTAGCCGATTCAGAAGCATTCCTTACTCAGATCAAGCCGGTACCGGAAGAGCCAGAACTGTTAGTTCAACAATGCAATATAGCGGCTAAGAACATTCCCTGCATTACCTTCACCAAAGAGGATATGCAGACGAAGAATTCGAACCATGATCGACCCCTATATTTCATCGGGTACATTGGCTCCAGCGAAGTCAATCGAATCCAAGTGGATCCGGGTTCCGCTGTGAGTATTATGCCGCTTCGCTTGATGCATAGCCTCGGCATTCCAGTCAGTAAATTAGCGTCTACAGGCACTGTTATTTACGGATTCAACACCAGCGGGTCAAGGCCTTTGGGAAAGATCCGGATAAAATGTCAAATGGGTGATCTGAAGACGGAAGTCACATGTTACGTGATTGATGCTGAGACATCATATAACTTACTACTGGGTCGGCCTTGGATCCATAGTAACGTTATAATTCCTTCCACTCTCCATCAGTGTTTGAAATATGTTGACACTGATGGTAAAGTCAGGACGGTGGTCGCGGATAAGCAACCATTCAAAGGGTTTGAGAATTATTTCACTGATTCTCTCCTTTATGGTAATGAATCTGATACTGAACCATCAGCCCAGGGCACGGACAGTGGAGAAGAAGCTGATACCGAAGCCGGATTCGATTACAATGGAGGTTTTGTTTTAAATGACATTGTACCCTTTGTAATCAATCTTGACGATGAACAATCGTCAGATGGCAGTTGTAACTGGCAACTTGCCAATATCGAAATAAATGATGATTTAGAGTACTCACTGTCTCTTGATGATGTGATAAAGGGACTGTATGATAATCCCGATTTATATACGCCACTCCGATCATCTTATGTAACGAAGAAACACCTCCAACATTCTTTCGGAACAACCCTGATCGTTCCTGCCAAAGTAGGAGGCGAAAAAGAAGTGGTTTACGGTAAAGGAGAGAGTTTTCCATTACCTGATCATTTCTTAAGAGAAGATGAGAACGAAGACAAACCTGGTCGACATTTATCTAAATATAGTCCGGAAGCGCGCAAGCTCATGGAAAAACAGGGATATGATTTTGCACTCGGAGAAGGTTTATACTTCGATTGAGGTTCCCGT
This sequence comes from Asparagus kiusianus, assembly GCA_022839385.1. Lineage (NCBI taxonomy): Eukaryota > Viridiplantae > Streptophyta > Magnoliopsida > Asparagales > Asparagaceae > Asparagus > Asparagus kiusianus. The sequence continues at coordinate 4,941 of BQKN01020127.1, read as the reverse complement.
ATTCCAGCCAAAGCGGCATATGTACCAAAAGGGAAACCGGATGATTATTATAAATTCAGACGAGGACTAGGGTATGTCTCTTCTTCAGAAGACGAGTGTTGCTGGTTAATCAATGACCAATCATCTAAGCAATACAAGGATGGGTACTCGTCAGATTCCTCAGAATGGGATTCCGATACAAGTCTGGGGGAAGCATTCAAAGCCCTAATATCGAACATGACTATAGCTGATCCATCTATAATGGAGGACGACGATCAAATGCCAACGTGGGAAGACCCATGGGTTCATCACCTGAACATGCAGTACGGCGATATGTTTGAACAGAGGGAACCCTCCACTGAAGACAAAATAGTCCAAATTAATATGGGCGATGAGGCCAACCCAAAGCCCATATTCATCAGCGATAGTCTTCCCCTAAATGAGAAAGAGGAATTAATTGCTCTCATCAGGGAATATATCGATGTCTTCGCTTGAAACTATGAGGACATGCCAGGGCTCGACCCCAATGTGGCAATGCATCGCCTCGATATCAAGTCGGATGCCAAACCTGTCAAACAACAGCAGAGACGGTTTCGTCGGCAGATTATGGAAGCCATCGAGGCAGAGGTTAAGAAATTGATCGACTCAGGATTTATCCGAGAGGAGCAACATCCAGACTGGCTAGCCAATATTGTTCCAGTCATGAAGAAAAATGGTAAAATCAGGATTTGCATCGACTTCAGGGACCTGAATGCGGCATGTCCAAAAGATGACTTTCCTCTCCCAATCACGGATGTCATTATCGATAATACATGTGGATTTGAGAGAATGTCCTTTATGGATGGCTTTTTTTAGGATATAACCAAATCAAGATGCACCCGGATGATGAGAAGCATACAGCGTTCAGAACACCCCTCGGTGTCTTCTGCTACACGGTGATGCCTTTCGGTCTAAAGAATGCAGGCGCCACGTACCAACGAGCAATGACGAAGATTTTCTAAGAACATCTCAGGAAAACAGTCGAATGCTATGTTGATGATTTGGTTGTAAAAAGCCGCAACAAAGAAGATCACATCAAGGACTTGAAGACGATGTTCGATCTTATGCGGAGTCATCAATTGAAGATGAACCCCACTAAATCCTTCCTTGGAATGTCTAGCGGAAAATTCCTTGGATTCGTCATCACCACTAAAGGCATACATATTGATCCTGACAAGGTGAAGGCGATACATGAATTGCAGCCCCCGAGAAATCTAAGAGAACTCAGAGGATTGCAAAGGCGCTTAGCTTACATCCGGTGGTTCATCTCAAATCTTTCTGGGAAGTGTCAACCTTTCTCTAAGCTAAACAAGAAAGGTGTGTCATTTATTTAGGACGACGCCTGCCAAAAAGCACTCGAAGACATCAAAACGTATCTAACGAATCCCCCTGTTCTTGTCGCACAAAAATCAGGTAAACCGTTCTTGATTTACATCAAGGCGATGAACCATTCGATAAGTGCTTTATTAGCACAAGACGATGATAATGGTCACGAACAGGCGGTTTATTACTTAAGTCGGACTTTGGTAGGCGCTGAGTCCCGATATCCGATAATTGAGAAAGAATGCCTCGCATTGGTATTCGCAGTACAAAAGATGCGGCATTACTTGGTCGGACAGACAATTTACGTTATCTCTAATGTTAATCCAGTACAGGTATTTATGACGCAACCGGGTTCGATGATTTGGTGTTTAACGAAGTGGGCCCTTCTCTTGTCCCAGTATGATCTGCACTTCAAACAGCAGAAGTCGGTCAAAGGACAAGCGATTTGTGATCTTTTGGTGGCAAACCCGACAACAGATACGGCAGAAGTATATAATGACTTGTCGGACGAAACCCACGAGGTTAACACCACGTCGCATCAACAAGTATGGCAATTATACTTCGATGGTGCTTCGAGAGCAGCTAATGTGGCAATAACCCCTGGATGTTCTAAAATCTCCGCCGGAGTTGGAGTTGTCTTAGTTTCCCCAGGGAAGCATGTGATGCCTCGGGCTTATTCACTGACAGATCCATGTTCTAATAACGTAGCCGAGTACAACGCGCTTCTCATTGGACTCAGTTTCGCCAAGGAGCTGGGGGTCGAATATCTCGAGGCTTTTGGAGATTCTCAATTGATAGTCAACCAAGTCCGTGGAGAGTATGAAGTCAGGAACCAAGACCTGATCCCATACCACTAGGAGGCTGTCAAAATAGCAGATTCTTTTAAAGAATTCTTTATTGAGTACATCCCTCGTCTCCAGAACGCTTATGCGGATGCACTGGCAGCACTAGCGGTATCACTTGCGCAGCCTCCCGAAACTGAACTGCTAGTCACAGTGAGATCGCATCAACTCTGCATACCCATATACAATATGGATATCGAAGAGGAAGATGATAGAAACATAAACGTCAAGGAGGTGAACTCAACTCAAATTGGGTCTGAGTCCCGAGACTGGCGTTTTCCTATCATTGACTACGTCCAATATGGTATTTTGCCAGAGGATGTAAAAGAAAGGGAATCAATCCGCCGAAGAGCACCAAGGTTCTTCTATAATACCGAGACCCATACATTATACCGTCGAGGGTATGATGATGTGCTACTCCGATGCCTTTCGAACGAAGAAGCAGAAGAAGTTCATAAGGAAGCACACGAAGGAGAATGCGGTGCGCATCAGCCTGGTCCCAAACTGTATGATCGCATCAGGAGAATGGGGTACTTTTGGCCAACAATGGTACGTGACGCAATCGAATACGCCTGAGGATGTCACGCTTGTCAAGTACATGCAAATTATATGCACCAACCACCAGAGCGGTTACACACGTCAACCACATCCTGGCCATTCGAGACATGGGGTATGGACATTGTCTGTCCTATTTTTCCCCCTTCAGTCAAAGGTGATCGATTTATTCTCGCAATCACGGATTACTTTTCAAAGTGGGCTGAAGCGATTCCGCTTAAAGAAGTGAAGACGAACAACGTCATCAATTTCATCAAGCATCATGTCATATACCGATACGGCGTGCCGAGACGGATCATTCATGATAACGGTCCGCAGTTCATAAGCAACGCTTTCGTCAGGTTTTGTGACAAGTTCAAAATTCAAGATGTTTCGTCAACAGCTTATTATCCCGCTACGAATGGATTAGCTGAGGCTTTTAACAAGACGATCATTAAGATCCTGTCAAAGCTCGTGAAGACCAATAAACGAGATTGGGACGATAAACTTGGCGAAGCACTCTGGGCTTATCGTACCACCATACACACACCTACAGGAGCTACCCCATATTCGTTGGTATACGGATGTGAAGCTGTGCTACCACTGGAAATTCAAATCCAATCCCTTCGGATCGCTCTCGCAACTGAGATGATGACGGAAGAACAACATCAGAAACGTCTCGAAGAACTCGAAATGTTGGATGAAAGATGCTTGGAAGCTCAACAACACATCGAGTTTTATTAAGCCAGAATATCTAGGGCTTTTAACAAAAGAGTCTGACAGAGAAGCTTCAAGGAAGGAGATCTGGTCCTCGCTGCTCGCCGACCGATAATCCTCAATTCCAAGAAGAAGGGTAAATTTGAACCCAAATGGGAAGGACCGTTTGTGATAGACACAGTCTACTCAAACGGCGCATATCGCCTCATTTCTCTAGAGGGCGTCAGGCAATTAATGCTAATAAATGGGAAGTTCCTGAAAAAGTACTATCCCTAGTACATTCAGGATAACCCATTTATCGGGAAGTTCCTCGAAGAATATTACACTTAATATTCTAGAGGATAACCTAAAATTATTTCTACCACCAAAATCTCTCACTGATCGATTTCAATTGACAGTTAGTCCACCAAAACTGTCTTTCTGGTCTAATCCACCAACAAATTCCCTTCTTGATTCTTTCCATGAACAAGAGGCCCATTTTCAATTCAGAGCCTCCTTTCGATAAACGAAAGAACTCTCATCTTTTCTCTTTGGTTAAACCTTTTCATGGTCATAACCAAAGTTGAAATTTTATTTCGATAAACGAAAAACTCATCTAGATAACCGATCCTATAAAAGGTAAGCTTATTTAGATCTTCCAGATTCTCGGAGTGGAGATCCCACTTCTAGTTTCTTTCTTGCACTGGAAATAGAATATAAAATTCTTTCTTTCTAGAATCAAGGAATAGAATATAAAATTCTTCCTTCCTTGTTCGGGGAATAGAATATAAAATTCTTCCTTCCCACACCAATCCTTTTTCAAGAATTTAGGATTCATCCTAGGAAGTTTATCCCGAATCCTAAGCAGGGATAAGTCTGCGCCTAACACGCGCCGCCGGTTAGTTCTTAACCGTTAAAAAGAACACTCGCCCACATATTCAACATTGTGGCAGGTTGTTATTAATAACACCAAAATCCATGTCTTACACGCATGGGGAATTTCATCCTGAATCCTAAGAAAGGATATGCCGACGCCTAACACGCATCGCCGGTTTAATCTTTGTCCGTAGAAAAAGATACCAGAACCTGATTCTGGGGACCTTTATCCCGAAGCCTAAGTAGGGATAAGTCAACGTCTAATACACGTTGCTGGGTAGCCTATTCCCATAACAATGACGAAGTCTACGTATTCGAAGTCGTAGCATAAAGTCTCAGAGGATTCACTCTCTTAGCATAACGTTACATGCGGAACGGATTTAAACAATCCGCATGCTAGCCCGACTCAAACGGTAATCGGTAAAGGCTAATCAAATCCGTTGAAGGTTGGGGGTTAGCCAAAAATTCTAAAGTCAACGCCTAACACGCGTCGCCGGGTAGCCTATTCCCGTAATAAATGGTAAAGCCTATGTATTCAACATCATAGCATAAAGTCTAAGGGAGTTCATTCCTTTAGCACAACGTCACATGCGGAACAGATTAAAACAGTCCGCATGTAAGCCCAATTCAAACGGTAATCGGTAAGAGCATG
>BQKN01020126.1:4186-17071 GCA_022839385.1 Asparagus kiusianus | reverse complement strand
TAGACCATGCCTACCTGATAGCTTTACTCATAGTTTATACTCTTAGAGCTTAGAGTTTCTTTTAGTTTATACTCTTAAAAGTTGGAGTGTCTTATAGTTTATACTCGTAAAAGTTTGGAGTATCTTATAGTTTATACTAGTAAAAGTTTGGAGTATCTTACAATTTATACTCGTAAAAGTTTGGAGTGTCTTATAGTTTATACTCGTAAAAATTTGGAGTGTCTTACAGTTTATACTCGTAAAAGTTTGGAGTGTCTTACAGTTTATACTTGTAAAAGTTTGGAGTGTGATGCCTCTTCACGCATAATATCGTTTTAGAAATTTTGCATTTATTGGGGGAGGAGAGTACTCTCCATCAGGTGAAATTATTTTATAGGCTCCGTTTGAATAATCCTCTTGTACTATGAAAGGGCCTTCCCATTTTGGCTCAAATTTACTTTTTGTTCGCCTTGTGATAATCATAGGACGAACAACAGCCAATACTAAATCGCCAACCTTGAAGGATCTATGATGAACTTTTTTATCAAAAGCTCGTGAAATACGAGCCTGATATATCTCCAAAATTTGTTTTGCTCTTAAGCGCTTATCTTCTAAACCATCCAATTCTTCTGGTCGAGCCTTTAGTGCTTCATCCTCTAAAAGTCCTTCATGGATTGCAACTCTATAAGATGGGATCTGCACTTCAAGTGGAAGTACGGTCTCACCTCTGAAGACTAATGCATAAGGTGTTGAGCCTGTAGGTGTTCGAATAGTAGTACGATATGCCCATAAACTCTCCATAAGCCGCTCATGCCATTCTCGTTTATTATGGGAGACCACTTTCTTCAGTAATTTGCATAATGTCTTATTGAATGCCTCAGCTTGACCATTGGCTGCTGCATTATAGGCTGATGAAAAGTAATGTTTAATATGAAATTCTGCACAAAGTCTCTGCATATCCTGATTTTTGAATGGAGTTCCATTGTCAGATATAATTCTAGCTGGTATGCCAAATCGATATATTAAATGAGTACGAACAAAATTGACCACATCTACACCTTGTAACTCTTTTAGAGGGATAGCTTCTGCCCACTTAGAAAAATAGTCAGTTGCAGCCAAGATATAGCTATGTCCTTTGGATGATGGAGGATGAATATGGCCTACGATGTCCATCCCCCATGCATCAAAAGGCCAAGATACATTTGTTGTATGGAGTGGTTCTGGGGGTTGATGTATAAAATCTGCATGAATTTGACAAACATGGCATCTCTTAGCAAATTGCATTGCATCTCGAGCCATTGCAAGCTAATAATATCCTAGATGTTTGAGTTGATGGTAAAGCCTTTGTCCCGATTGATGAGCTCCACATACCCCAGCATGTACTTCTTTAAAAGCATTCATAGCTTTATTTTCAGATAAACATCGAAGAAGCATACCATCAAAAGATCGCCTAAAGAGGATCCCCTCAATGCAAGTATAATGTATAGCACGCTTCTTTATTTGTTGTCTCTGGTGATTATCTACAGGAAGAATTCCATGGTTGAGATAATCCAGTAAGGTTTTTCGCCAATCTGTTTCTTCTTCAATGTAAGCCGAAATACCCGATGATGTTAATGTCTCTTGTGGTGACTCTTCAAGTATCAATGATAGTACCCGCCTCTGTTCGCGGGAAAAATCGTTGATTTCTTCATTGACGTCATTGTACTCTTAAAATAACAACTTTGTGCGTTACAGAAAGATCCGGTCTTTTTATAAGATCCGGTTTACAATGAAAATCAAAATAAAGAAAGAAAAATTACAACTTTTCTCTTTTCTCGAACAAATCGCGAGCTCCTGTTATCCGGTCACTCGCTTGCGTGGGTCTTTAGCCTGCGCCGATGGTTGTTCCGTTGACCACCATGAGATCTGGATCCAAGCAGATCTACGAAGTATTACGGGTATTATTTTACCAAGGAAATAATAGCCGGGAGGAATTGTTTCACCAAGGAAATAACCACTCGAATCTCGGGATCAAAGACCAAGCTTTGATCCGGAGTGTAGCGACGTAGATCTGAGATCTCGATTCCCTCGAACTCCTGCCTTTTGTGGTGCGGGTGCTCGCTAAGAATCAGATCTGAATGTCCAAGTCTTCAAGCCTTCAAAAACTCCAGCACGAGGTCTTAATCCGGCAGAGTTTCGGCTCTCCAAAAATCTTTAAACCAGTTAAATGGCACCCCCTATTTATAGGGAACCAGATCTGTGCATTTTGCACAGATCTGGACGGCCACCTCAGGGTGGCTCGGCACTGGGCCGAGCCACCCGGAGGTGGCTCGGCCTTGGCCGAGCCACCCCGAGGTGGTTCGGTTTTTGCCGAGCCCCCTTGGGGTGTTTTCCGTCGTTTTCTGACTTCCGGTTCTTCGTTTGATTTGTCCGGACTTTGATTTGATGGTCCAGGTCTTTATTTGGTAGCAAATCCGCCTCGGTGTTTGAGTTCGAATCCGTTTTATGGTTGGACGACTCGTTGACTTCCCGAACCGTTGGATTGGTTCCACATGCGAACGTATTCCGTTGATTGCGTGCCTCGTCGCCTCGTCACTCGAACGTCCGTTGATTTGTCGAATTATTGTGCCGAGCTGTACTAAGGGACCTATAGGCAATTTTATATGCCTACAGATACCCCCTCCAAAGTGTTTCAGCCTCATTCTTTTATAGAAGAGTCTGGAATGCTTTGGATATGATTGCCCCTACCCTCCGTTGGTATAACGGGACCTGGAAATGACCTTCGTTCTGTATTCCTTCACTCCTTCAGGCTATTCGGTGCTTTGTCGAATGTCTGTAAGGATTCCGGTGCTGCATTTATTGTCTGACCGTTGTCGGAATTTGAACTTGAAGTCGATTCCTGACTTTCCAGTCTTTAGCTCATGCTTGTTGGTTCGACATATAACTGACCCTCGATTGTTGGTGTCGAGTCTTTATTTGCGACGCGTTGTTCGGCGTCGTGCTATTGAGTTATCCTTAAAAATATTTTTTAAAAAAATATTCTCCAGGAACTTCTCAATAATAATAGGGAATAGTTTATACTCATATACCTTATTGGAGTATTTCCGTGCCCAAAATAAGCTGAACCGGCTTGAAAATAAGCCAAAAATTTAATAATTTGGCTCAAAAATCCTCCGACCCTTCCGAATGTGTGGGAGAGGCAAGAATAAACCAAGGATTAAACCCTCGGTTGATTTGAGGTCGTTTCGATGCTTGATTCAGCCTCTTTTGAACTAATTTGGACTGGTCCGGTCTGGTTCAACCTGGTCCGGTCTGGTTCAAGGCTGGTTCACTTATATAAAAGGGGTCTTTTTCTTCTTTCTTTTCTTTTCTTTCTCCTCTCTAGGGCCGGCCCCCCTTGTCCCCTCTTTTTGGCTTTTCTCTTCCCTCAAGCCTCCTTTCGCCTTCAAACCTTGATGGTTGTCCTAGATCTAGGGTTCCTTTGGATCTTGGATTGAAAAATCTCCCCAAACTTTCATATTTAGAATTTCTCTCAGGCCCCTCGAGCGCATGGTTCAAGTTTCCTTAAAGATCTCATTTTTATTGGATCTCGAGCTTTTCTTCAGGTAAACCCTCCACAATTTTGGCTTATTTTATGCTTAATTCAATTTATGGATTTGTGGGATCGCATGTGAGGGTTAGAATCATGATTTGGCGCCTCGAGCTTCTCTTTCAGGGGGTAGAATTGATAAAAAAATGATCTTTTTTCTAGATCTGATCCCTTGATTTATTTTGCAGCTCATTATGTCGCGTGCTTCGAGAGGTCGCTCCCCTGTTACGTCGGCTGATGGTGTGCCTCCCTCCTACGCTGGTGAGCTATTTTTGGCAATATTTGGGAATTTTACAAATTAGCCCCTTTTTTCTTGAAAATTTGCAAATTGGTCCTTTTACCCCACGTTGTTCTCCTTGGTGAGGCAATCGGGAAGAACCTTGATTCTCCTTGGTGAGGATCGACGCTTGAAAGATATGTTTTGCTTGGTCAAAATCATATCTCAAAATAAAGGGGGCGATTTGGAGCTGCATTGTGCTTTATAAGGCAGGGATATATTATCAATATACCCTATCTTGTGATTGCACAATGTGGCCAAATCATCTCACCCTTTATAAGGCAATGACTCTATTTTACCCGTTTGTAAAATGAGTTCAATTTCCTTTTATAGCTTAGACTGATAAGTGTTTAACTGTTCATTTTCAGTGGGATATCCTTCTAGATCGTTCTCGTCTCACGCAGTATATGGGCGTCGTGGCGAGTACTATTCGACTTCCGACGACCTTTCCCCCATTCCGGTTACTCCTCAGTTTGCTTTGGGCACACCGACTGAGGATGCTCAAGTGGTGAGAGAAGGTGGGCAACGAACTCTCTGACAGTTGATTACCGACGCACCCTTCGTGAAGGACGCCAGTTCTATTCAGCCTCTTCGGAAGAGCGACTTCTTATTTGGCGACTCTGTCGAAGACCCGGATGCCGTGTATATTGAGGCCGAGCAGTGGCTTCATAAGGCTGGCAGTGGCTTCATCTATTTGCCTAAGATTCCTCGGCATCGTTCGTTGACTGAGCTTAGGCGTCAGGCTGTGACACGGGAGATGTCGTGGCGCTTGACGGAGGAGCATGAGAGCATCCATTGCGGCTACATCACTCATCAGGCGTTTCCTGGCTCGAGCAGGAGTCATATCACCGGATTGCATCCCGGAGTGTTAGGGCTGGATGCACCACCACGTAACGAGTTCCTTGCCACCGCTTCGACCTTGAGGAATCGCCTCGCTACTCTAGGACGGGAGATGCCGGTGACGCGTCACAGGATTTATGGTTGGGTCCATTCTTTGGACAAGTTTTGGTGGACTCGCATGACGACGTACGTCTTGAGCCGATGGAGCGAGGAGTTGCACGCTTGTGGCTTATATGCAGCCGTTCGTGCCACCATGTATGGCTTGCCTGTCAGCGCGAGGCATTTATGTGCTTTGTTCGAGCTATATAATCCAGATTCGAACACCTTTCTGACCAGGCAAGGGGAGTTGGGCTTGGCTCTTCATGAGATGCACAGGATTTCTGGCTTGCCCATGGGACAGATGCTATACCAGGAGTACTTTCCCTCTAATCATGAATTGAACCAGTTGAAGGATCGTATGCCCGATCGCTATGAGACTCTATGGGATCTCACTTGTCACTATCAGATTGCTTTGGCACAGTCTGAGCCTTTAGCAAAGAGAACCAAGGCATCTGTGAGTCTGAAGCAGTTTGCCAATTATTTGTTCAAGAATCTGGAGAGTAATTCTGGCGAAGCTATTTGTGAGTTGGCCCCACTTACTCCCTCAGGGGTGAACAGTTTGTTGAAGAAGATTGACGCCCATTCTTACACCACTAGCAGTCTTGAGGGTGGTTTTCCTGCAGGGACCAAGTTCAAATCCTTCTTATGGCATGCGACCGCACCGATTCGACCGTTGACTCTTCTTGCCGGTTATCTTGCCATTTGGCTAAAGAAGTGTGTGGTTCCCTATCAGTCTGGCGACGCCTTGCCCTTGGAGGTGCTCTACCCAGCCGTTCAGCTCACCTATAAGAAAGAGCTTTTACTTCTTCCGGTAATGGTAGCTGACATTCATCGAGGACTTCGATAGCTTTCTGGTGCCTTTACAAGGAAGGAAAGCGATTTACCAGGTCAGATTCCCACCATTAAGACGGAGCTCCCGTATACTTATTTGATGGCTTGGTTCGTCCTTCACCGTTCGGATATGATGTCGATACCGAGCGCCATAGACCACTCCGTTCCCCTACTACAGTTGCTTGAGAATGGCAAGTGGGAAGGGCGCGGATTTTCTGAGATTAGACAGCAGCTGCAGGTCCACAAGTGTTGGACATTCTCCACTTGCTTTCCGCAGTTCTCCGGCCGATACGGCGATTGTTTGATAGATGAGGAGAGGCCGAGGGAGTATCGCACTCACTTAGACATTGGCTGCTTTAACTGGCTAGTGAACATCAGGCCAGGTTATCTGACTTTTCGGGTGAGGGATCAGTGCTTCATAGAGCCATATCTACCCTGCCGATTTGCTCGCCAGTTTGGCTATGATCAGCTTTACGTCGGGAACCCCCGTCAGCAGCTTCGGGCCCACGGCGGTTTGGTGGACGGTCTCCGTGCTTGGTTGTGGACCGTGACTGGCTGTACTGGTACCAAATTCAGTCTTCCGAGTGCTGATCGGCAGTTGAACCTCACTTTCTTGAGTTGCAAGTGGTTGTTAGCAGTCAACAAGACTATCCCCGTGAAGCCGATTGCGGAGTTAGAGGCCGAGGAGGCTTCTCAGGTTGATTCTCGTAGGATTTGGGAGAACGCTCGGTCACAGAGGACACGGAGTAAGACTCGTCGGATTGATGAAGAGGGACAAAGGACATTCCATTCTGCAGACGAGGCTTCAGGTGGAGATCCTGCAGATTACGATGACCTTTCCGAGCGAGGTTAATCATTCATCTTTTTCTTCTGCTTTCCAGGATTATTAAAGCTGACAATGGTTTGATGTTTCAGGGACCATTGGTGACCAGGAAGAAGAGTTCCGCCCTCCTCCCCAGGCGAGACCTTCGACTATTGTCCCTGCTGCTAGGCGGAAGAGATTAGCCCGTAAGCCGCGTGCAGCTTCCCGAGCCTCAGATATGGACTTGGCTGGTGATGATCCTTCTAGTGACGGAGGTAATATCTACCCTGAAGACCATCCTCTTGATTATTCTGAAAATTGACTCATACTTTTCCCTTCTCTATATAGGAGAACGTGGAGAGAGCGAGATGAGCCCCGATCCCGTTCCTATATCTCCTGGTGAGTCTGACCCCCTGCCCTAGGTGGAAAGATCTACAGGAGTTGCTGACATTGGGGAGAATGTCAATGTAGGACCTGATCCCACGAATCCAGGTACGTCTACTATTGACAATGTATCTTTGAGATGGCACACAAAGGAATTTGTGCATCCTCAAATTGTCCCTGTACTTCTTGCTCCTTCAGATAACTTGCAGGAGGCGAACGAGGATTTTGGAAACAAAGAGGCTAACGCACCCGTAAAAGGTAACTCATTTCTATTGGTTGTAGTCTCTTCATTCTTCTTTGGTTCTTATATTCTCTTGTGTCAGACTTCTCGATCGATGATTTTGACGAGGAAGGCTTGTTTGCGGACACTCCTATGATGCACTTCATATATAGCTCTCCTCAGATTGATGACCAGTTACCTGGGGATATGTTTTCCGAGTCCACCTTCGCTAAAAATCCCGAGGATGGTTCCTTTGAAGGTATGTGGCTCCTTCTAAGTTGATTATAGGACTAGCCAATTTTGACTAATACAACTATAATGTGATGTCTCTGCGAATTCTGTTTTGAATTTGACAGGAGCTTTCGTTGAGAATGACCCTGTTGAGCCGGCTGTGAGACCAACTACACCAGTTGATACATCTGCAGCCGTTACATCTCCACTACCCCCAGTGACTCAAGAGGGTATGAATTGAACAACTGAGAATGTTATTTATTTCCTCCTCAACGCATTTTGACGGGTTTCTCCTTTTGTGTAGGGTCTTCTTCTCGGCTTCATACCCTAGTGAAGGATTTGCTATCAGACGACGATCCTGAGAAGATCGTTCTCTGCATAGAACTCCGCTCCTTCTTCTCCTTCATGAATGCTATGATTGGCAAGCTCTTCCACGGTGGACTTCTTCTTCGCCAATTCAAGCCTTTCCTTGATTCCAAGGTCAATTTGATAAGGGGAGCAGGATATCCATATTTGGCACAAGCTATAGTTGACGATCTCGATTGCTTAGAGCATGAGCTTCAGACATTTTGTGAGCTCCGAGATGCAGGCGCCTCCTCATTTATTGCTGCTGAGCAGGGTACCCGCTTACAGTCACTGCGCGAGACTCAGATTCTTGCTGATCTTGAGGTTCAGATGCAGCGAGATCGAGTGGATCGAGTTGAGACCGGCCTTGCTACTAGGTCATCTTCACTTGCCGAGCTCGACTTTTCCATCACCTCTTGTGAGACCAAGATAGATCGGCTCAGAAGAGAACTCCGTGAAGAAGAGGGGACTTTGGGAATTCTTCAGATGACGAGAGCACAGGATCAGCAAACTTGCACGGCTTTGTCTGATGAGTTGAAGTCCTTGAAGCAGAAGCTAGTCGAGACAGAGGAGACTGCTGCGAAGACTTTGACCGCCACCGAGGAGTCCATTAGAGCTGAACTTAGGCAAGCTTATGACGAGAAGCTTTCTAAGCTCAGCCAGCAGATTTTTGATCATGGGCTCGATGTATGATTTGGTTTGCTGTGTACTTTGACTCTTGATTCTTTTAGTGAGACTGGTTTTCATCTTTATTTTTATTATGATTCGTCATTCTGTTTGAAATGATTGACCATAATACTCATAGGATTTTTGGCAAACCCTCAGCCATCAACGGGTTTGATGAGCCTTTACCGACTACCGTTTGAGTCGGGCTAGCATGCGGATTGTTTAAATCCGTTCGCATGTAACGTTGCGCTCAGAGATTGAATTCTCTGAGACTTTGTGCTATGATGTCGAATACATAGACTTCGCCATTGTCACGGGAATAGGCTACCCGGCGACGCGTGTTAGGCGTTGACTTTAGGATTTTTGGCTAACCCCCAGCCTTCAACGGATTTGATTAGCCTTTACCGACTACCATTTGAGTCGGGCTAGCATGCGGATTGTCTAAATCCGTTCCGCACGTGACGTTAAGCTAAAAGAGTTAACTCTTTTTAGTGCTACGATATTGAATACGTAGACTTCGTCTTTCTCCTGTGAAAAGACTAAACAGCAACGTGTATGAGACGTTGACTTAGAATTTTTGGCAAATCCTCAGCCTTTAACGGATTTGATGTGCTCTTACCGACTACCGTTTGAGTCGGGCTTACATGCGGATTGTTTTAATCCGTTCCGCATGTGACGTTGTGCTAAAGGAATGAACTCCCTTAGACTTTTTACTACAACTTCGAATATGTAGACTTCACCATTGTTATGGGAATAGGCTACCTAGCAACGTGTATTAGACGTTGGCTTATCCCTATTTAGGCTTCGGGGCAAAGTCCCCAGAGTCAGACTCTGGTGTCTTTTTCTACGGAAAAAGACTAAACCGGCGACGCGTGTTAGGCGTCGACATATCCTTTCTTAGGATTCAGGATGAAATTCCCCACACGTGTAAGGCATGGATTTTGGTGTTATTAATAACAGCCTGCCACAATGTTGAATATGTGGACGAGTGTTCTTTTCAACGGCTAAGAACTAACCGGCTGCGCGTGTTAGGCGCGGACTTATCCTTGCTTAGGTTTCAGGATAAAATACCCCAGAATCAAACTTTGGTGTCTTCTTCTGCGGAGAAAGACTAAACCGGCAGCGCGTGTTAGACGCAGACTTATCCCTGCTTAGGATTCGGGATAAACTTCCTAGGATGAATCCTAAATTGATAAGTTTTGGAAAAAGAGTTGATGTGGGAAAGGAAGAATTTTATATTCTATTCCCCGAGCAAGGAAGGAAGAATTTTATATTCTGTTCCTTGATTCTGGAAAGGAAGAATTTTATATTCTATTTCCAGTGCAAGAAGGAAACTAGAAGTGGGATCTCCACTCCGAGAATCCGGAAGATCTAGATAAACTTACCTTTTATAGGATTAGTTATCTGATCGACAGATGGGTTCTTCGTTTATCGAAGTGAAGTTTCAACTTCGGTTATAACCATGAGAAGGTTTAACCAAAGAGAAAAGAAAGGGAGTTCTTTCGTTTATCGAAAGGGGACTCCGAACTGAAAGTGAACCTCTTGTTCATGGAAAAAATCAAGAGGGCCAAAAGAACATTTTTGGTGAACTCACTGTCAATTGAAATTGATCAGTGAGGAATTTTGGTAATGAATTTGGGTTATCCTCTAGAATATTAAGTGTAATATTCTTCAAGGAACTTCCCGATAAATGAGTTGTCCTGAATGTACTAGGGATAGTACTTTTTCAAAAACTTCCCATTTATTGGCATTAATTGCCTGACGCCTTCTAGAGAAATTAGGCGATAAGCGCCGTTTGAATAGACTGTGTCTATTACAAACGGTCCTTCCCACTTGGGTTCGAATTTACCTTTCTTCTTGGAGGTGAGGATTATTGGTCGGCGAGCAGCGAGGACCATATCTCCTTCCTTGAAGCTTCTTTGGCGGACCCTTTTGTCAAAAGCCCTGGATATTCTAGCCTGATAGAACTCAATGTGTTGTTGAGCTTCCAAGCGCCTTTCGTCCAGCCTCTCGAGTTCTTCGAGACGTTTCTGATGTTGCTCTTCGGTCGTCATCTCCGTTGCAAGAGCGATCCGAAGGGAGGGGATTTGAATCTCCAATGGCAGCACAGCTTCACATCCGTACACTAATGAATATGGAGTGGCTCCCGTAGAAGTGTGTATGGTGGTGCGATAAGCCCAGAGCGCTTCGCCGAGTTTATCGTCCCAATCTCGCTTATTGGTTTTCACGAGTTTTGACAAGATCTTGATGATCGTCTTATTGAAAGCCTCAGCTAATCCATTGGCAACGGGATTGTTCGCGTGGAAAATCGTGTTCTTCTTCATTGAGGATTCCATTACAAACTTTGAAAACAACTTTATGCGTTTTACAAATATCCGGTCTTTTTATAAGAGCCGGTTACAATGGAGATCGAAATAAAGAAAGAAACAAAAAATTACAACTTTCCTTTGAACAGATCGCGAGCTCCTGTTTTGCGGTTGCTCGCTTTGTGGGGTTCTTTGCCTGCGCCGGGGTTGATTACCGTTGACCACCGCGAGATCTGGATCCAAGCAGATCTACAACGTATTACGGGTATTATCCCACCAAGGAGATAATAGCCGGGAGGGATCGTTTCGCCAAGGAAACGACCGCTCGAATCTCGGGATCTAAGAACCAAGCTTAGATCCGGAGTAGAACGATGTAGATCTGAGGATTATCTTCTTCGAACTCCTGCCTTGTTTGTCGCGGGTGCTCGCCGAAAATTGAATCCGAGGGTCCAAGCTTCAAGCCTTCACAATTCCGAGTTGAGATGACAATCCGGCAGAGTTTCGGCTCTTTAGAAGTTCAACCAAAAGTCCTCCAAAATGAACGAACACATGGCCTATTTATAGGCACTCAGAACTGTGCCCGCGCACAGTTCTGAGCCTAGCCACCCCTAGGTGGCTCGGCCATGGCCGAGCCACCTCAGGGTGGCTCGGCCACCGATCCACCCCGGGTTGGCTCGGTTTCGGCCAAGTTCCCGGGTGTTGGTTCGTTTCGTCGTTTTCCGGTGTTTCCGGTTCTTCGTCGTTCGGATTTGATTCGGTTTCTGGAATCGACTCATTGACTTGATTCCAAATATGGCAGTTAATCCGTTTCTGAGTTCGAGTCCGGGATTGATCCTGATTCGATCGTTATATCACTGAGTTCGCTCTTGTTTAGATGACTCGGTGATTCCCCGAAACGTTGGTTTGATCCTGCATGTGAACGCATTCCGTTGTTTGCGTGCCTTGTCGCCTCGTCGTTCGATCGTCCGTTGATTTGTCGAATCACCGTGCCGAGCTAAGCTAAGGGGCCTATAGGCAATTTTACACGCCTACAGATACCCCCTCCAAAATGTTCCAGCCTCATTCTTTTATAGAGGAGTCTGGAATATTTTGGATATGATTGTCCCTACCCTTTGTCGGTGTAAGGGGACCTGGAACGACTTTCGTTCTGTATTCCTTCGCTCCTTCAGGCTATTCGGTGCTTTGTCGAATGCTTGTAAGGACTCCGGTGCTGCATTTATTGTCTGACCGTCGTCGGAATTTGAACTTGAAGTCGATTCCTGATTTTCTAATTTTTAGCTTTTGTCGGTTGGTTCAATGTGCTACTTTCGTTCGATTGTTGGCGTTGAGTCTTCATTTGCGACGCGTTGTCCGGCATCGTGTTATTGAGTTATCCTTAAGAATATTTTTAGAAAAATATTCTCCAGGAACTTCTCAATAAAAATGGGGAATAGTTTATACTCGTATACCTCATTGGAGTATTTCCGTGTTCAAAATGAGTTGAACTGGCTTGAAAATGAGCCAAAAAAGGCAGTAATTTGGCTCAAAAAATTTCTTCCGTTCCTTCCGAATGCGCGGGAGAGACAGGAATAAACCAAGGATGGGACCCTCAGTTGTTTTGAAGTCGTTTCGACGCTTGATTCAACCCTATTTGGACTGATTTGGACTGGTCCGGTTCGGTTCAACTTGGTCCGGTCCGGTTCAACTTGGTTCACCTTATAAATAGGGGTCTATTTTCTTTCTTTTTCTCTTTTTTCTTCTCCTCTCTAGGGCCGGCCACCTTTCCCCATCTTTTTGGATTTTTCTCTTCCCTCGAGCATCCGTTCTCCCTCAAACCTGGATAGTTGTCCTAGATCTAGGGTTCCTTTGGATCTTGAACTGAAAAATCCCTCGAAAAACCATTTTTTAGAATTCCTCTCAGATCCCTCGAGCACGTGGTGAAAGTTTCCTAAAAGGTCTCATCATCGTTGGATCCCGAGCCTTTCTTCAGGTAAATCCTCCACAATTTTGATCTTTTTCATGCTCAATTTAATTTATGCATTTGTGGGATCATATGTGAGGGTTGAGGGTGTGATTTGACGCCTCGAGCTTCTCTTTCAGGGGGTAGATCTGATAAAAAAGTGATCTTTTTTCTAGATCTGACCTCTTTTAACTTATTTTGCAGCTTGTCATGTCGCGTGCTTCGAGAGGTCGTTCCCCTGCTATGTCGGCTGATGGCGCGCCTCCCTCCTATGCTGGTGAGCTATTTTTGGCAGTATTTGGAAATTTACAAATTAGTCCCTATTTTCTTGTAAATTTACAAATTGGTCCTTTTTTACCCCACGTTGTTCTCCTTGGCGAGGCAATCGGGAAGAGCCT
>BQKN01020102.1:1699-18438 GCA_022839385.1 Asparagus kiusianus | reverse complement strand
AACCTCCTCGGGCCTCTTTTCTTTTTTTTTATCTGCCGGCTGTCGTCAAACCTCCTCAACCGGTTTAGGGACCGTAATCACCCCCAGCTCTGCGAGAGTCTTGGCTGGTCCCCGTTTTGTCACCCCCTGCTCAGCTAATTGATCGTCAGGAGATGGATATTTGAAATGATACTCATTTCCACTCCGGGTCGCAAAGACCTCCTGTTCTTCGTCGGAAAGTGGGAAAGCGGGGATTCTTTCGTCATCTTCTCCTGGGATGGCAGAGACTCCATAGCAAGACTTCCCTTTCCCCTTTGAGTTCCTCTTGGATGATGATCCGGCCCATTGTTCATCTTCAATCAAGTCGGGGTGTACCCAGAGAATTTCACCGTTTGGGGCTGTGTGTGGCACAAGTCCCTTTTGGCGTTGTCCGTGCGGGTCGTCATTCACCGTCTTCATCCCGACTTTGGTGACGCACTTTGGCTCGAACCAAGTTGTAGGTACCAATCCAAAACTGATTGACACCATGTTTGCTCCCACATTCTTGGCCGGCTTTGGGGTTATGACCCCTACGTCGATCAATGCCTGGATCTTGTCCTTGAGGTGGTAGCAAGACTTCGTTGGGTGGTGGACCGCTCTGTGGTACGCGCAGTACTTTGGGTCCGTCATCTTAGTGGCTCCTTCATGATCTACGATTGCCAGCAACTGGATTTTGTTGTTCTCCAACAGGTACTTAAAGATGCCGGGAACTTCATCATCCTTGAAGGAGTAGACTTTGGGAAACCTCGGCTCCGAAGACTTTTGCTTCTGAGGCCGTTGCTGCCAATGTGGCTGCGATTGTTGTGGCGCTCGTTGCTGCTGCTGTTGCTGAGGTTGTAATTGAAAAGTTTGGTTAGCATCAACGGCATTAGCATGAGCTTTACCTTTCCCTTTTTGGTTGAAGTTTTGCTTCGGAGGATTTGTAGCCTGTTGGCCTCTCTCCGCCTTCTTTCTCCTGAGGAATCGCTCAGCTTGCTCTCCTCGAACCTTCAAATCCTTCCAGGTTTTGGATGGTGCTGTGCCCATTGCTTCCAACACATCCAGCGAAAGGTTGTTGTAGCAGGTCTGGAGGATGAATTCCTCAGTGATCGGGTCCCGGCAATTCATTGCCTTGTTCCGGAACCTCTTGACGAAGGTGTCGACTAACTCCCCATCTTTCTGCTTCTCATCGAGCAACGATCCAATAGAGATCTCGGTGTCGTCGTCGAAGAAATTCATAAGGAACTTAGTCTCTATATCGTCCTAACTGTTTATGCTTCCTGGCTTGAGGCAGCGATACCAATCGAAGGCGGATCCGCGAAGAGTGCCAACGAATGACCGCACCATCAGAGGCTCATTACCAGAGATGACTCCCAAGTGCGATTTGAAGTAAATCAAATGCTGAGTGGGCGAACCCATCCCATTAAACGGTATGAAGTTAATTAGACTGAACTTCACCAGATATGGGATTGATTCCCACTCTCTTGGGTATGAACAAGGAATGCCCGTCCTTTTTATCTCTTGAGCGGAAATCAATGTATTGATTTTGCTCTCGAGATTTTTGAGTTTTAGGCTTTCACCTGTGTCTTCACTGGCATTCTCGTTACCACCCCCTGGATTGATGGGAGGGTTATTGGTATTACGAACTTCATTTGTGTCCTCATCTTCCAGGTTGTTCTGGTTATGACGACTTGGTTCGCCTTGTTGGTTCCTCAATGCTTGAATCTGTTGGTCATGCATCTCTCTCATATTCTACATAGCCATCTGCATTTTGAACCTAAAGCTTTCTTGTTGTTTGGCCATGGCATCTTCGAGCATCTTGGCCACTTGCTCCGCGCTTATCATGAACGACTCGCGGGGCTGTCCTTCACTGGACACGGTGTTATCAGACGCAACTGCTGAGCCAGCATCTGATTCTTCATCTCCCGAAGGTACTCTTGTTCGAACCCTACCATACGTTGCACGGATGATAGCTCCGGACTGAAGACGAGTGATACATCGGGGTATTTATGGAATCGCCTCGGGGTTATCCTGAGCCGACGTTCCTGTGCTGGTCATATTGGCGGTGACCCTTGAATGTTCACCGTCTTTGACCATCGTTCTTCTTCGCTGGAAACGCCTGTGCCTTGGTTTTGGCATTCCAGTGCTGAGTCTTTCGAACACCGAAACTCTCTTGGGGACTGCCTTAACACAGTTGCACTCCGACAGTACTGTCCGAATGAGCTTTGAGCAAGGACACTGAGTTTCGAACCTTCGAGGGCTCCTCTTTCTGGATTTACTCGTGCCCCCAGCACGATAGTACAGCTCGTCTGTTTGAAGGTCGGAGCAACCTATCGTGTGTTGGCACGATCTCCCAGGTATAACGTCATCGTCATCAGACGACAACGTTTCCTTCTGAGGATGAATTGCCTTCTTTGGGCCTTCCAGAGTCACACGCCTTGAAACGTGCCTTTGTGGACGTGAATCTTCAGTGGGCTCCTGCACTTCGATGCGCAACGTTGTGCGCTTGGGTGCCACAATCTTCTCAAAATCTTGAGGGTTGCGGCGACCCCCAGCATGTTGAATTGTTTGGGACTTCTTCATTGGCCCCAAGCGTTCCTGGACTGGAGCTTTGCCTCGTTCCTTAGGAATTGGACCGAGGCGCTCCAAAATTGACTTCCTCTTCTGGGATGGTCCTGCGGGATCTCCCAGAACAGTTGCGAAAATCACCGGCGATTTGGGTTGATTTGCCGGAGGTTGAATCTTCGGAGGCTGCAGTTGTTGCTCCTTGGTCTAAATTGTTGCTTCAGACTTCGGCCTCCAAACCTTGCGAGTTGGTGGCGGCTTATTGACCACCTCCATCTGCAGCTTCCGCCGGGCTTCTTCAGCTTTGGCCCGCGCCTGCGCTGATAATGCGCGGCGTTTACGGATGCGCTCCTCCAGCGTCGAACGGTTCCGTTTGACACGGACCCACTCCATAGTTGATGGCTTGGAGGAACCACCCATCATTTGTTGTTGAGGCTGTTTGCCTCGTTTGTTCTTCAGATCCGCATGGTAGCGGACCCCGTCAACGGACTCCATGGCCTTTGCGAATTGTTTCACAAGGCGTTGACGCTGCCTCTGGCGAGCTCTCTTAGAGGGATCCACTACGCCTTCAATGGCGGATTTGACCTGCTTAGAGGCCGGTAGGACTTCACCCAACGCAACTTCGGCGTCGATCGGAGTGAGGTTGTCGTTGGTGGCTTCAACTTCTTCGCACCAACGCACCTTTCTCTTGGAGGAGAACTTCTGGGATTTCTTGGACTTACGGGGGGAGGTAGATCCGGACGAGGACACGTACTCCTCGTACTTCTGCTGGTCGAACTCATACTCGACCTCCTCCACGACCGGGATCGAGATCCGCGGCTACGACGCTCCGATCTCGGCAGCGAGATCGGTGGCTCCCACTGTGGTCGCCAGATTGTTCGTGGGAAAAATTGGTGCTTTCTTCATTGATGACGTCATTGTACTCTTAAAGAACAACTTTATGCGTTACAGAAAGATCTAGTCTTTTTATAAGATCCGGTTTACAATGAAAATCAAAATAAAGAAACAAAAATTACAACTTTTCTCTTTTCTCGAACAAATCGCGAGCTCCTGTTATTCGGTCACTCGCTTGCGTGGGTTGTTGGCCTACGCCGATGGTTGTTCCGTTGACCACCGCGAGATCTGGATCCAAGCAGATCTACAAAGTATTACGGGTATTATTTCACCAAGGAAATAATAGCCGAAGGGATTGTTTCACCAAGGAAACAACCGCTCGAATCTTGGGATCAAAGACCAAGCTTTGATCCGGAGTGTAGCGACGTAGATCTGAGATCTCGATCCTCTCAAACTCCTGCCTTTTGTGGTGCGGGTGCTCGCCAAGAATCAGATCCAAACGTCCAAGTCTTCAAGCCTTCAAAAACTCTAACACGAGGTCTCAATCCGGCAGAGTTTCGGCTCTCCAAAAGTCCTCCAAAAAGTCCAATGACCCCCTCTATTTATAGGGAACCAGATCTGTGCATTTTGCACAGATCTGGGCGGCCACCTCAGGGTGGCTCGGCACTGGGCCGAGCCACCCTGAGGTGGCTCGGTTTTTGCCGAGCCCCCTTGGGGTGTTTTCCGTCGTTTTCTGTCTTCCGGTTCTTAGTTTGGTTTGTCCGGACTTTGATTTGACAGTCTGGGTCTTCATTTAGCAGTAAATCCGCCTCAGTGTTTGAGTTCAAATCCATTTTGTTGTTGGATGACTCGTTAACTTTCCGAATCGTTGGATTGGTTCTACGTGCGAACGCATTCCGTTGCTTGCGTACAATTCGTTGATCTCGTCGCCTCGTCACTCGAACATCCGTTGATTTGTCGAATTATTGTGCCGAGCTGTACTAAGGGACCTATAGGTAATTTTATACGCCTACACCATCAACTATGGAGTGGGTCCGTGTCAAACGGAACCGTTCGTCGCTGGAGGAGCGTATCCGCAAACGCCGCGCATTATCGGCGCAAGCACGGGCCAAAGCTGAAGAAGCCCGTCGGAAGCTACAGAAGGAGGTGGTCAAGAAGCCGCCGTCAACTCGCAGGGTTTGGAGGCCGAAGTCTGAAGCGGCGGTTCAAACCAAGGAACAACAACTGCAGCCTCCGAAGATTCAACCTCCGGCGAATCAACCCAAGTCGCCGGTGATTTCCGCAACTATTCCGGGAGATCCCACAGGATCCTCCTAGAAGAGGAAGTCGGTTTTGGAGCGCCTCGGTCCACTTCCTAAGGAACGAGGCAAAGCACCAGTCCAATAACGGTTGGGGCCAATGAAGAAGTACCAAACGATTCAGCATGCTGGGGGTCGCCGCAACCCTCAACATTTGGAGAAAATCGTGGCACCCAAGCGCACAACTTTGCGCATCGAGGAGCAGGAGCACGCTGAAGATTCACGCCCACAAAGGCGCGTTTCGAGGCGCGTGACTCTGGAAAGCCCAAAGAAGGCAATTCATCTTCAGAAGGAAACATTGTCGTCTGATGACGATGACGTTATACCTGGGAGATCGTGCCAACACACGATAGGTTGCTCCGACCTTCAAACGGACGAGCTGTACTATCGTGCCGGGGGTACGAGTAAATCCAGAAAGAGAAGCCCTCGAAGGCTCGAAACTTAGTGTCCTTGTTCGAAGCTTATTCGGGCGGTACTGTCTGAGTGTAACTGTGTCAAGGCAGTCCCCGAGAGAGTTTTTGTGTTCGAAAGACTCAGCACTGGAACACCAAAACCAAGACATAGGCATTTCCGACGAAGAAGGACAATGGTCAAAGACGGTGAACATTCAAGGGTCACCGCCAACATGACCAACAGAGGAACATCGGCTCAGGATAACCCCGAGGCGATTCCAGAAATACCCCGACGTGTAACTCGTCTTCAGTCCGGAGCTATCATTAGTGCAACGTATGGTAGGGTTCGAACAAGAGTACCCTCGGGAGATGAAGAATCAGATGCCGGCTCAGCAGTTGCATCTGACAATACCGTGTCCAGCGAAGGACAGCCCCACGAGTCGTTCATGATAAGCGCGGAGCAAGTGGCCAAGATGCTCGAAGAAGCCATGGCCAAACAACAAGAAAGCTTTAGGTTTGAAATGCAGATGGCCATGCAGAACATGAGAGAGATGCATGACCAACAGATCCAAGCATGGAGGAACCAACAAGGCGAGCCAAGTCGTCATAACCAGAACAACCTGGAAGATGAAGACACAAATGAAGCTCGTAATGCTAATAATCCTCCCATCAATGCAGGGGGTGGTAACGAGAATGCTAGCGAAGACACAGGTGAAAGCCTGAAAATTAAAAATCTCGAGAGCAAAATCAATACATTGATCTCTGCTCAAGAGACGAAAAAGACAGGCATTCCTTGTCCGTACCCAAGAGAGTGGGAATTGATCCCATATCCAGCGAAGTTTAGTCTAATTAACTTCACGCCGTTTAATAGGATGGGTTCACCCACTCAGCATTTGATTTACTTCAAATCGCACTTGGGAGTCATCTCTGGTAATGAGCCTCTGATGGTGCGGTCATTCGTTGGCACTCTTCGCGGGGCCGCCTTCGATTGGTATCGCCGCCTCAAGCCAGGAAGCATAAACAGCTGGGACGACATGGAGACTAAGTTCCTCACAAATTTCTTCGACGACAACACTAAGATCTCTATCGGATTGTTGCTCGATGAGAAGCAGAAAGACGGGGAATTAGTCGACACCTTCGTCAAGAGGTTCCGGAACAAAGCGATGAATTGCCGGGACCCGATCACTGAGGAATTCATCCTCCAGACCTGCCACAACAACCTTTCGCTGGATGTGTTGGAAGCAATGGGCACAGCACCATCCAAGACCTGGAAGGATTTGAAGGTTCGAGGAGAACAAGCTGAACGATTCCTCAGGAGAAAGAAGGCGGAGAGAGGCCAACCGGCAACAAATCCTCCGAAACAGAACTTCAACCAAAAAGGGAAAGGTAAAGCTCATGCTAATGCCATTGATGCTAACCAGATTTTTCAATTGCAACCTCAGCAACAACAGCAGCAACGAGTGCCACAACAATCGTAGCCGCATTGGCAGCAACGGCCTCAGAAGCAAAAGTCTTCGGAGCCGAAGTTCCCTAAAGTCTACTCCGTCAAGGATGATGAAGTTCCCGGCATCTTCAAGTACCTGTTAGAGAACAACAAAATCTAGCTGCCGGCGATTGTAGATCATGAAGGGGCCAGCAAAGTGACGGACCCGAAGTACTGCGCGTACCATAGAGCGGTCCACCACCCAACGAAGTCTTGCTACCACCTCAAGGACAAGATCCAGGCGTTGATCGACGTAGGGGTCATAACCCCGAAACCAGCCAAGAATGTGGGAGCAAACGCGGTGTCAATTAGTTTTGGATCAGTGCCTACAGCTTGGTTCGAGCCAAAGCGCGTCACCAAAGTCGAGATGAAGACGGTGAATGACGACCCGCACGGACAACGCCAAAAAGGACTTGTCCCACACACAGCCCTAAACGGTGAAATTCTCTGGGTGTACCCCGACCTGATTGGAGATGAACAATGGGCCGGATCGTCATCCAAGAAGAAGTCCAAAGGGAAAGGGAAATCTTGTTATGGAGTCTCTGCTATCCCAGGAGAAGATGACGAAAGAATCCCCGCTTTCCCACTTTCCGATGAAGAACAGGAGGTCTTTGCGACCCGGAGTGGAAATGAGTATCACTTCAAATATCCATCTCCTGGTGATCAATTAGCCGAGCAGGGGGTGACAAAACGTGGACCATCCAAGACTCTCACAGAGCTAGGGGTGATTACGGTTCCTAAACCGGTTGAGGAGGCTCGATGTCAGCCGGTAGATAAACAAAAAGAAAAGAGGCCCGAGGAGGTTCAAAATCCGAAGCAGTCTCATTTCAGTCGTCCGATTGGAAAGGATAAACCGGAGAATTCGAAAACTCCGCGCGTCTTCGACATCATGGCTCAGCTAGCTAATATTCCGGTACGGATAACGCTATATGAGTTGCTGCGGCTGTCTAAGGAGACTAGAGAAGCCTTGCAAGAGGCCTTGGCCGATTCAGAAGCATTCCTCACTCGGATCAAGCCGGCGCCTGAGGAACTGGAACTTTTAGCTTAACAATGCAATGTGGCAGCTAAGAACATTCCCTGCATCACCTTCACCAAAGAGGACATGCAGACGAAGAATTCAAATCATGATCGGCCCCTGTACTTCGTTGGGTACATTGGCTCCAGCGAAGTCCACCGAATCCAAGTGGATCCGGGTTCCACTGTGAGTATTATGCCGCTTCGCCTAATGCATAACCTTGGCATTCCAGTCAGCAAATTAGCAGCTACAGGCACGGTTATTTACAGATTCAACACCAGCGGGTCAAGGCCTTTGGGAAAGATCCGGATAAAATGCCAAATGGGTGATCTGAAGACGGAGGTCACGTGCTACGTGATTGATGCTGAGACATCCTATAACTTACTATTGGGTCGGCCTTGGATTCATAGTAATGTTATAGTTCCCTCCACTCTACATCAGTGTTTGAAATATGTCGACACTGATGGAAGGGTTAGGACGGTGGTCACGGATAAACAACCATTCAAAGGGTATGAGAATTACTTCACAGATTCTCTCCTTTATGGTAATGAATCCGATACGGAACCATCGATCCAGGGCACGGACAGCGGAGAAGAAGCTGATTCCGAGGCCGGATTCGATTACAATGGCGGTTTTGTTTTAAATAACATTATACCCTTTGTAATCAATCTTGACGATGAACAATCGTCAGATGGCGGTTGTAACTGGCAACTTGCCGATATTGAAATAAATCATGATTTAGAGTACTCCTTGTCTCTTGATGATGCGATAAAGGGATTATATGATAATCCAGATTTATATATGCCGCTCCGATCATCTTATGTAACGAAGAGAAGTCTCCAGCATTCTTTCGGAACAACCCGGATTATTCCTGCCAAAATAGGGGGACAAAAAGAAGTGATTTACGGTAAAGGAGAAAATCTTCCGTTGCCAGATCATTTCCTAAGAGAAGATGAAGATGATGACAAATCTGGTCTGCACTTATCTAAGTATAGTCCGGAAGCGCGCATGCTCATGGAAAAACAAGGGTACGACTTCACACTCGGAGAAGGTTTATACTTCGATCGAGGTTCCCGTATCCCAGTCAAAGCGGCATATGTACCAAAAGGGAAACCAGATGACTATTATCGCCATAAGAGAGGCTTAGGCTATGTTTCATCAGATGACGAATGTGGTTGGCAAATTATCGATCAAATTGCTAACGAAGCTAAAGATAGGTACTTGCCATATTCTTCAGCTGAGGATTCCGACACAAGTCTGGGAGAAATGTTCAAGACCTTAATGTCGAACATGACTACAGCTGATCCATCTACGTTGGAGGACGACGATCAAATGCCAACGTGGGAGGACCCCTGGGTTCATCACCTAAACATGAAGTATGGTGATAGGTTCGAACAGAGAGAGCCACCCACCGAAGACGAAGTAGTCCAAATTAATATGGGCGATGAGGCCAATCCAAAGCTCATATTCATCAGCAGTAGTCTTCCCCCAGATGAGAAGGAGAAATTAATTGCCCTGATCAGAGAATACATTGATGTCTTCGCCTGGAACTACGAAGACATGCCAGGGCTCGACCCCAATGTGGCAATGCACCGCCTCGACATCAAACCGGATGCCAAACCTATCAAACAACAGCAAAGACGGTTTCGTCCACAGATTATGGAAGCCATCGAGGCAGAGGTTAAGAAGTTGATCGACTCAAGAATTATCCGAGAGGAACAACATCCAGACTGGTTAGCTAACATCGTTCCCGTTATGAAGAAGAATGGCAAAATCAGGATTTGCATCGATTTCGGGAATCTTAATGAAGCATGTCCAAAAGACGATTTTCCTCTCCCAATCACGGATGTCATTATCGACAATACATGCGGATTTGAGAGAATGTCCTTCATGGACGGCTTTTCGGGGTATAATCAAATCAAGATGCACCCGGATGATGAGAAACATACAGCATTCAGAACACCCCTCGGTGTCTTTTGCTACACGGTGATGCCTTTCGGTCTGAAGAATGCAGGTGCCACATACCAACGAGCGATGACTAAGATTTTCCAGAAGCACCTCAGGAAAACGGTAGAATGCTACGTTGATGATTTGGTGGTAAAAAGCCACAACAAAGAAGATCACATCAAAGACTTGAGAACGATGTTCGATCTCATGCGGAGTCATCAATTGAAGATGAATCCCACAAAATCCTTCCTTGGAATGTCCAGCGAAAAATTCCTTGGATTCGTCATCACCAGTAAAGGTATACATATCGATCCTGATAAGGTGAAGGCGATACATGAACTGCAACCCCCGAGGAATCTAAGAGAGCTCAAAGGATTGCAAGGGCGTTTAGCTTACATCAGGCGGTTCATCTCAAATCTTTCAGGGAAGTGCCAACCATTTTCTAAGCTAAACAAGAAGGGCGTGTCATTTATTTGGGACGATGTTTGCCAAAAAGCATTCAAAGATATCAAGACATATCTGATGAATCCCCCTGTTCTGGTTGCACCAAAATCAGGTAAACCGTTCTTGATTTACATCAAGGCGATGAACCATTTGATAAGTGCTTTATTAGCACAAGACGATGATAATGGTCACGAACAGGCAGTCTATTACCTAAGTCGGACCTTGATAGGTGCCGAGTCTCGATATCCGATGATCGAGAAAGAATGTCTCGTATTGGTATTCGCAGTACAAAAGATGCGACATTACTTGGTTGGCCAGACGATTTACGTCATTGCTAATGTTAATCCGGTATGGGTATTCATGACTCAACCAGGTTCGATGAATTGGCGGTTGGCAAAGTGGGCCCTTCTCTTGTCCCAGTATGATTTGCACTTCAAACAGCAGAAGTCGATCAAAGGACAAGCGATTTGTGATCTTTTGGCGGCAAGTCCAACAACGGATACGGTTGAAGTATATGATGACTTGCTAGATGAAACCCACGAGGTTAATACCACATCACACCAACAAGTATGGCAATTATACTTTGATGGTGCTTCGAGAGCAGTTAATAAGGCAATAACCCCTGGATGTTCTAGAGTCTCCTCCGGAGTCGGAGTTGTCTTAGTTTCCCCAGGGAAGCACGTGATGCCTCGAGCTTATTCACTGACGAATCCATGTTCTAATAACGTAGCCGAGTACAATGCGCTCCTCATTGGACTCAGTTTCGCCAAGGAGCTGGGGATCGAATATCTCGAAGCTTTTGGGGATTCTCAATTGATAGTCAACCAAGTCCGTGGAGAGTATGAAGTCAGGAACCCAGATTTGATTCCGTACCACCAGGAGGCCGTCAAAATAGCGGATTCTTTTGAAGAATTCTATATTGAATACATCCCGCGTCTTCAGAACGCTTATGCGGATGCACTGGCAGCACTAGCAGTATCACTCGCGCAACCGCCCAAAACTGAACTGCTAGTCACTGTAAGATCACACCAACTCTGTATACCCATTTACGATATGGATATCGAAGAGGAGGATGATAGAAACGTAAACGCCAAAGAGGTGAACTCAACCCAAATCGGGTCTGAGTCCCGAGATTGGCGCTTACCCATCATTGACTACGTCCAATATGGCATTTTGCCGGAGGACGTAAAGGAAAAAGAATCTATTCGCCGAAGAGCACCACGGTTCTTTTATAATACCGAGACCCGTATGTTATATCGCCGGGGGTATGATGATTTGCTTCTCCGATGCCTTTCGAACGAAGAAGCAAAAGAAGTTCTTAAGGAAGCACACGAAGGAGAATGCGGTGCGCATCAGCATGGTCCCAAGCTGTATGATCGAATCAGAAGAATGGGATATTTCTGGCCAAAAATGGTTCGTGACGCGATCGAGTACGCCCGAGAATGTCACGCTTGTCAAGTGCATGCAAGTTATATGCACCAACCACCGGAGCGGTTACACACGTCAACCACGTCCTGGCCATTTGAGACATGGGGTATGGATATTGTCGGTCCTATCTTTCCTCCTTCAGTCAAAGGTGATCAATTTATTCTCGCTATCACCGACTACTTTTCAAAGTGGGCTGAAGCTATTCCGCTTAAAGAAGTGAAGACGAATAATGTCATCAACTTCATCAAGCATCATGTCATATACCGACACGGCGTGCCGAGGCGGATCATTCATGACAACGGTCCGCAATTCATGACAACGGTCCGCAATTCATAAGCAACGCTTTCATCAGGTTCTGTGACAAATTCAAGATTCAAGATGTTTCGTCAACGGCTTATTATCCCGCTGCTAAGGGATTAGCTGAGGCTTTTAACAAGACGATCATCAAGATCTTGTCAAAACTCGTGAAAACCAATAAGCGAGATTGGGACGATAAGCTCGGCGAAGCGCTCTGGGCTTATCGCACCACCATACGCACACCCACGGGAGCCACCCCATATTCTTTGGTGTACGGATGTGAAGCTGTGCTACCATTGGAGATTCAAATCCCCTCCCTTCGGATCGCTCTCGCAACGGAGATGACGACCGAAGAGCAACATCAGAAACGTCTCGAGGAACTCGAGAGGTTGGACGAAAAGCGCTTGGAAGCTCAACAACACATTGAGTTCTATCAGGCTAGAATATCCAGGGCTTTTTACAAAAGGGTCCGCCAAAGAAGCTTCAAGGAAGGAGATCTGGTCCTCGCTGCTCGCCGACCAATAATCCTCAACTCCAAGAAGAAAGGTAAATTCGAACCTAAGTGGGAAGGACCGTTTGTAATAGACACAGTCTATTCAAACGGCGCTTATCGCCTAATTTCTCTAGAAGGCGTCAGGCAATTAATGCCAATAAATGAAAAGTTTTTGAAAAAGTACTATCCCTAGTACATTCAGGACAACTCATTTATCGGGAAGTTCCTTGAAGAATATTACACCTAATATTCTAGAGGATAACCCAAAATCATTTTTTTCCTCCAAAATCCCTCACTGATCAGTTTCAATTGACGGTGAGTCCATCAAAATGTTCTTCTGGCCCTCTTGACTCCTTCCATGAACAAGAGGTCCACTTTCAGTTCGGAGTCTCCTTTCGATAAACGAAGGAACTCCTTTCCTTTTCTCTTTGGTTAAACCTTCTCATGGTCATAACCGAAGTTAAAATTTCACTGCGATAAACGAAAAACTCATCTTCTGATCAGATAACCAATCCTATAAAAGGTAAGTTTATCTAGATCTTCCGGATTCTCGGAGTGGAGATCCCACTTCTAGTTTCCTTCTTACACTAGAAATAGAATATAAAATTCTTCCTTTCTAGAATCAAGGAATAGAATATAAAATTCTTCCTTCCTTGCTCGGGGAATAGAATATAAAATTCTTCCTTTCCCACACCAACTCCTTTTCCAAAATTTATCAATTTAGGATTCATCCTAGGAAGTTTATCCCGAATCCTAAGCAGGGATAAGTCTGCGCCTAACACGCGCTGCCGGTTTAGTCTTTTTTCGCAGAAAAAGACACCAGAGTTCAATTCTGGGGTATTTTATCCTGAAACCTAAGCAAGGATAAGTCCACGCCTAACACGCGCCGCCGGTTAGTTCTTAACCGTTGAAAAGAACACTCGTCCACATATTCAACATTGTGGCAGGCTGTTATTAATAACACCGAAACCCATGCCTCACACGTATGGGGAATTTTATCCTGAATCCTAAGAAAGGATATGTCGACGCCTAACACGCGTCGCCGGTTTGGTCTTTATCAGTAGAAAAAGATACCAGAGCCTGACTCTGGGGACCTTTATCCCAAAGCCTAAGTAGGGATAAGCCAACGTCTAATACACGTTGCTGGGTAGCCTATTCCCATAACAATGGCGAAGTCTACATATTCAAAGTTGTAGCACGAAGTCTAAGGGAGTTCATTCCTTTAGCGCAACGTCACATGCAGAACGGATTAAAACAATCCGCATGTAAACCCGACTCAAACGATAGTCGGTAAGAGTACATCAAATCCGTTAATGGCTAAGGATTTGCAAAAAATCCTGAGTCAACGTCTCATACACGTTGCTGTTTAGTCTTTTCACAGTAGAAAGACGAAGTCTACGTATCCAATATCGTAGCACTAAAAGAGTTAACTCTTTTAGCTTAACGTCACGTGTGGAACGGATTTAGACAATCCGCATGCTAGCCCGACTCAAACGGTAGTCGGTAAAGGCTAATCAAATCCGTTGAAGGCTGGGGGTTAGCCAAAAATCCTAAAGTCAACACCTCACACGTGTCGCCGGGGAGCCTATTCTCATAACAATGGCGAAGTCTATGTATTCGACATCATAGCACGAAGTCTCAGAGAATTCAATCTCTGAGCGCAACGTTACATGCGAACGGATTTAAACAATCCGCATGCTAGCCCGACTCAAACGGTTGTCGGTAAAGGCTTATCAAACCCGTTGATGGCTGAGGGTTTGCCAAAAATCCTAAGAGTATTATGGTCAATCATTTCAAACGGAATGACGAATCATAATAAAAATAAAGATGAAAACCAGTTTCACTAAAAGAATCAAAAGTCAAAGTACACAGCAAATGAAATCATACATCAAGCCCTTGACCAAAAATCTGTTGACTGATCTTAGACAGCTTCTCATCATAAGCTTGCCTAAGTTCAGCTCTAATGGACTCCTCGGTGGCGGTCGAAGTCTTCGCAGCAGTCTCCTCTGTCTTGACTAGCTTCTGCTTCAAGGACTTCAACTCATCAGACAAAGCCGTGCAGGTTTGCTGATCCTGTGCTTTCGTCATCTGAAGAATACCCAAAGTCTCCTCTTCTTCGCGGAGTTCTCTTCTGAGCCGGTCTATCTTGGTCTCACAAGAGGTAATGGAAAAGTCGAGCTCGGCAAGTGAAGATAATCTAGTTGCAAGGCCGGTCTCAACTCGATCTACTCGGTCTCGCTGCATCTGAATCTCAAGCTCAGCGAGAATCTGAGTCTCGTGCAGTGACTGTAAGCGGGTATCCAGCTCAGCAGCAATAAATGAGGAAGCGCCTGCATCTCGGAGCTCACGAAACATCTGAAGCTCATGCTCTAGGCAATCGAGGTCATCAACTATAGCCTGCGCCAAATCTGGATATCCTGCTCCCCTTATCAAATTAACTTTGGAATCAAGGAAAGGCTTGAATTGGCGAAGAAGGAGTCCACCGTGGAAGAGCTTGCCAATCATAGCATTCATGAAGGAGAAGAAGGAGCGAAGTTCTATGCAGAGAACGATCTTCTCAGGATCGTCGTCTGATAGCAACTCTTTCACAAGGACATGGAGCCGAGAAGAAGGCCCTACACAAAGAAGGGGAAATCCATCAGAAAAAGACCTTGAGGAAGAAAAAAACAACATTCTCAGTTGCTTAATTCATACCCTCTTGAGTCACTGGGGGTAGTAGAGATGTAACGGCTGCAGGAGTATCAACTGGTGTAGTTGGTCTCACAGCCAGCTCAACAGGGTCATTCTCGACAAAAGCTCCTGTCAAATTCAAAACAGAATTCGCAGAGACATCACATTATAGCTGCATTAGTCAAAATTGGCTAGTCCTATAATCAACTTAGAAGGAGGTACATACCTTCAAAGGAACCATCCTCGGGATTTTTAGCGAAGGTGGACTCAGAAAACATATCTCCAGGTAACTGGTCATCAATCTGAGGAGAGCTATACATGAAGTGCAGCATGGGAGTGTCCGTAAACAAGCTTTCCTCGTCAAAATCATCAATCGAGAAGTCTGACACAAGAAAATATAAGTACCAAAGAAGAATGAAGAGACTACAACCAATAAAAATGAGTTACCTTTTACAGGTGCATTAGCCTCTTTATTTCCAAAATCCACGTTCGCCTCCTGCAAGTTATCTGAAGGAGCGAGAAGTACAGAGACAATTAGAGGATGCACAAATTCCGAATCATTCAATTCCTTTGTGTACCATCAAAAAGATACATTGTCGATGGTAGATGTACCTGGATTCGCGGAATCAGGTCCTACATTGATATCCTCCCCAATGTCAGCAACTCCTGTAGGCCTCTCTAAATGGGGCAGTGGGTCAGACTCACCAGGAGATACAGGAACGGGATCGGGACTCATCTCGCTCTCTCCACGCTCTCCTATATAGAGATGGGAAAAGCATGAGTCAATGTTCAGAATAATCAAGAGGATGGTTTACAGGGTAGATGTTACCTCCGTCACTAGCAGGATCATCACCAGCGAAGTCCATATCAGAGGCTCGGGAAGCTGTACGCGGCTTGCGGGCTAATCTCTTCCGCCTAGCAGCAGGGACAATAATCGAAGGTCTCGCTCGGGGAGGAGGACGGAACTCTTCTTCCTGGTCACCAACGGTCCCTGAAACATCAAACCATTGTTAGCTTTAATAATTCTAGAAAGCAGAAGAAAAAGATGAATGGTTAACCTCGTTCAGAAAAATCCTCGTAATCTTCAGGATCTCCGCCTGAAGCCTCGTCCGCAGAATGGAAGGTCCTCTTTCCCTCTTCATCAATCCGACGAGTCTTGTTCCGTGTCCTCTGTGACCGAGCGTTTTCCCAAATCCTACGGAAATCAACCTGAGAAGCTTCCTCGGCCTCTAGCTCTGCAATCGGTTTCACGGGGATAGTCTTGTTGGCTGCTGTTCGCGGGAAAAATCGTTGCTTTCTTCATTACTGATTCCATTGTACACACTTGGTAATTGTTTATCGATTACAAAGATCCGGTCTTTTTATAAGATCCGGTTACAACGAAAATCAAATAAAAAGAAATGAAAAATTATAACTTTATTTCCTTATTTGTCGAACGAATCGCGAGCTCCTGTTTTGCGGTCACTCGCTTTGTGTGGGTTCTTTGCCTGCGCCGGGGTTATTTACCGTGGACTACCGCGTGATCTCGATCCGGGCAGATCTACGCAGTATAACGGGTATTATTCCACCAAGGGAGATAATAGCCGGGAGGGATTGTTTCACCAAGGAAACAACCGCTCAATCTCGGGATCTAAGAACCAAGCTTAGATCCGGAGTATAGCAACGTAGATCTCCCGATCCGGTCCTCTCAAACTCCTGCCTTATTTGGCGTTTGTCGATCGCTGAGCACCAGATCCGGATGAACAAGTCTTGAAGCCTCCAAAGGTTGAATCTTTTCTAAGTTTTGAATCTCCAATCCAGCAGGGCTTCGCCTCTCTCCAAAATTTCCAACCTCCGAAATGAACCAACACAAGGCCTATTTATAGGCACTCAGAAC
>BQKN01020094.1:163-15304 GCA_022839385.1 Asparagus kiusianus | reverse complement strand
ACTTTATCGAGTGGTTCCAAGCTCTAGTACGTACATATCTTGCCTTATTTTTTTAATATCTTGATTGGTTCATTTTATTACATGTTCCATGACTTGATCATATTTTGGTTTTGTTTAGGTTTATCAGAGTTATCGAGAAGATGATGACTTACTTTCACTATCTCGTGGTCCAAGTAAGATTGTTAAATGTTTTACTGGATTTGTCATAAATGGACATCGATTTCATACAGAAAGTCGAGATAATTGTTTATCAACTCAAAATAGTGGGGTTGCAGTTGTTGGTGATGCTGGTAATGGTGGAGATATAGAGTATTATGGTGCTTTGGTTGAAGTTGTCGAATTAGAGTATCCTGGTAGAAGAAAGGCTGTTCTATTTCGTTGTAAATGGTGGGATGTGCACGGCAAAGGAAAAGGGACCGCTTTGAAAGAAGACAAATATGGATTTATCAGTATTAACTGCCGACACTTGCTAAAGACGAATGACCACTTTATACTTGCTGGCCAAGCATCACAAGTTTTTTATGTTGAGGATATTGCCAATGAAGGTTGGCATGTAGTTCTTAAAGCACAACCCCGTGATTCCTATGATATGCCACCAGATACAGATGATTGTGAGATAACAGACAATGGAGTTGAAGCTTACTTGCAAGATGAATCATTTGATGCTCAGGCTATTGCATCAACATCATTGGAAGATGATTATATCAATTTGAGAAGGAGTGATATTGATCCAATTATTGTAAATTCGGTCTCAACTTCAAAAAAAGAGGAAAAAGACTCAAGCAGAGAATTAGAACGCTTTAATTAAAGAATAGAACACAAATGATATTGTGTTATTGAGATAAATTTTAAGTTGTATCTTCACTATAACTATTCCTTTTTTAGACATATGATGTTCTTTTCTTCATATTTTGGATGTGGCTTTGACATTGCAGCAAGTGCTTCTACATTAGTGTATTATGTATTTATTATTATGCTTGTCCTTAGGGATTTCTTTTTCTTTTATTCATTTCTCTTTTAACATTTGTTTTATACATAGTGTATGATACTTAAATTCCTATTCATAGCAGCAAAATGAAAACTCAAGAAGTCACTTCCAAAAGCAAAAGGGCACAATTTCTAGCACCCAGGTCATTAATTAGGAAGCGACTTCAAGCACTTGCAGAAAATTCATTAAGAAGGGAACAACTCCGTACTTGTCATGACAAGAACTTGAATATTCAAAATCCAATACAAGATCAAAATATGGGTACAAATTTTAGTGCTGATTCAGAAAACTTTGAAGAGGAGAATTTTGCACAAAATCGCAGGAGAAGTGCAAATACTAACAATGAAGAGAATGATGATTCTGCAGGTTGATGAGATTTAAAATTTATTATTATTTCTTTTTTATCTTTCAATTTATTTTTTATGATTGGATTAATAATTGCCCAATTTTTTGCAGAATCAAATAATCATCGAGTGCAAAGTGATGATGTAATACTAAATGAATCTCGACAAGAAGGTATATTCTTTATTAATTACAAGAAGTAATATTTTTATCAATTTCTTTTTACCTATATCTTGTTTCTAACAAATGATATGATGTATGCAGCTGATAATTCTCATAAGAAGAAAAATCCACCTCGTGGTAATAATAAGTGTCTAAAGTTGAATAATTTGTCACATGGGGAGAAAAAGATCATTACTTTTTATCAAAATAGAGCTATTGAGCCAGAATTTTCACGATATCTTGGAATTATTATTCGTGATAGAAATATTTGCCCAGTAGCTGTTGAGAATTGGGTCAAAATACCACAACAAAATAAAGATCATATGTGGGCATCCATTAAGGTACATTGAAAATTAATTTTTTGCAATTGGTTTTTAATTCTTATAAATTAAATTTTAATTCAAATTTGATATAGGATAAATTTGATGCTGAGGACATGGAGCAAAAGAGAGAGTTAGTAATGAGACACTTGCGCGATTTGTGGAATAAGTGGCGTGGTAACATGCACAGGAAATATGTGAAAGAAAATTCATTGCAAGTTGCACTTAGAAATAAACCTACAGAAGTGAGTGTTGATGACTGGGATTGGCTAGTTAAGGAACATTATTTTTCTTCAAAATTTCAGGTATTAATCTCCTAATTTTATTAATTTTGTTCCATGTATATTGTTGGATTGTTGAAATTATCTTTTAATCTTGATGTATAGAAAGCAAGCCAACAAAATACACTTAACAGAGGCAAAAGAAAGATGCTCCACCACACGGGCAACAAACCCTTTAGACAAATTGCGTGGGAATTGGTATACATTCAAAACTAATTTCTTATTTATTTATAACTACTTTGTTTTTTAGTTTGATGTTGTACTCATTTTTATTTAATATTTGAATAAGGGTGGCAAGTCAGGAAATCCACCTGATGTGGCAAAAATGTTTCATGAAACTCGAAAGAAAGCTAATGAAACACTAGAAAATGGGGATCAAGATAAATATGTAAGTAGAATATGTGTTTAAGTTTGATAATGATGCATTATATAGTACTAACATATGAATTTAAATTTTATAGGATGAAATTGTTCAAGTCAAACAAGCAAACCCTTCACTTTCTGACATTGAGATAGTTGAGAAAATCTGGGGGAAGCAATCTCATGGTCACATTACTGTATTTGGTGGCGGGACTACTTTGAAAGATTTGAGAGGACCGCTCCCTAGTTGATCTGATCTGGAAGCACGAGTTATAGAAGAAAAGAGAAAGAACTAGATGCTTCAACAACGCTTAGATGAGCAGGAGCAACAACAACAAAGGATGTTTGAGTTGGAGTCACAAGTGAAAGCTATGCAAGAACTTTTTTTAGGCAATCACCTTCATTGGCTCCTCAAACTCGAGAACATGTGCAGGACTAGGTAATTATTTTTTGTAAAATCTCTTATATACTTTTATGATTGACTACTTGCACTAAAAAATGTGATTTTTTACTTAATAAGATAATATTTGCTTAATTGATATTTCTTAATTATGTGATTTATTTTTTAATTTTTCAGGCTATCCATGCAAGATTAGGAGGGGGTAGCTCGAGTCTTTTTTTGACGATGATTAGAGGTGTCAGAGATGTGTCTTCCCCGAACTTTTATTTTAATTTGTTTTAGATAGTTTCATGTATTTTTCTTTGGAACAATTAGGATATTAACTCTTATTATTAGTATTGAATATTTGAGGATGGTGGAATTTTATTTATTGATGTTATTAATGAATGGAATTTTTATTTTACCTCTTATTCATTATTGGGTATTTTTAATATGTTTTTATTGTGAATCTTAGTGTCTGGTTGAGAATAATATGACAGTTGCCTATGAATGGAAAACTTATTATTAATGTATATTAGAAATTTGTAATCTACAATGACGGTTTTATAAATCGTATTTTGTTCATCAACGAAGGGAAAGCACCGTCGTTGATGTGTTACTAATTACCCATTATGTGGACTTTTACGACGGTATCCAACCGTCATTAATTAGTCTTCAACGACGGGAAAATATCCCCGTAACTAATGGTAACGACGGGAAAATATCCCGTCACTGATGGTAACGACGGGAAAATATCCCGTCACTGATGGTAACGACGGGAAAATATCCCCGTTACTGATGGTAACGACGGTGATAATTACCGTCGTAAATATTAATGACGGTAATATGTTCCGTCGTTATAGACTCTATAACGACGGGTAGTATATCCCTTCGTGACCCTTTAGCGAAGAGGGCTTCAACGACGGGTGACGAGGGGATTTTTCCCCGTCGTTATCATACAATAACAAAGGTTTTCAGCTCTTTAACGAAGGGAAATCCCTTCGTTAAAGATGTAATTTCTTGTAGTGTTTCGAGGACGAAATTCTTTTAAGGGGGAAGAATGTAAAACCCCAAAAAATTTGAATATTTTATCATAAATAATAAATATGTTATATTATGAAAAAAATAATATTTATTGATGTTTTAGCATGCTAAAAATTGATTTGAGATCAATTCAATGTATATATGTGAATATAGAAGTGATATCATGCACACGTGCACGGGCCTGAATCTGGAAAAAAAGATAAGTTAAAAGTATATGCATTTTACATACTGAAATAGTTAGAATCTGGAAGTAATTAAAATTCCAAAGTTTTAGGTATCTTCAAGAGCTTTCTAACAAATCTTATATCACCTCATTCTGAGGTCGGACAAGAAAGTTATTACCAAAATACCGAATTTATTTTTCTAGTCAGACTAGGTTTCCTGGTTCGGGTCAAACGGGTTTATTTTGGATTTGTATATATATATATATATATATATATATATATATATATATACTTATGTTTCATAAATTATCACCCTTACATCAGAGTTTCAAACCCTAGCAGTCCTTATTCCTCTCTTTAAAGCCATAACCCTAAAATTGAGAATTTTGAGAGCTTTATGAAGCAAATATCGACACAGGACGAGATCATTGACATGTAGCAAGGAGAAAACGGGTTGTTTGCACTTCTAATTGCTTGCTGTTTAACTCAGAGGCTTAGAACAATATTTGAGGCATGATTATCTTCATCCAAACCTATCCCCATAGTTAAATAACTAGTGTAGATGATTAATATGATGTTGTATATGTGTTTTCATGCTTTAATCTTAAGCTGAGGTGTTAAAAGTCAGATTTTTGATAGTAAACCTTAAAACAAATGCTAGATGAATAATCTTTTCTTACTATTTATGATAGTATCATGATCATGATTATTAGGGTTTTTTATAATTTCATTCATATATGAAAAACTTAAGTGATGTACTATATATATGTTATTCTGCAGAAAACTGCAGCACTTGTATAATCTTTAATTGAGAGTTTAAGATATCAAACAAAATCCAAACTTAACCAAACTAGTTTTAAATAAAAGCTACATGTATCTAGTTTCTAAAACAGAAAACCATTCTTAAAAAGATTTTGTATAGGGAAAGATATGTTATGTTTACTAATAACATATCCTGTAGAAAAATGGCTGCACATATATAATATTTAACTAGAGATTTGGGATAACAAATAAACTCCAAACTAAACCAAACTTATTTCATTTGAAATATGTGTGAATCTAGTTTTCTAAATAGAAAACAATTTGTAAAAATAATTTTCGTAGAGAAATATAAGCTTGTTTTACTAACAGATGTCCTGTCTGTTTTTCCTGCTCGTTTTGTGGAGCTGTGTTACGCCGTTTTGAGGTCGTTCGCGGAGTTTTGAGCCGCTTGATGTTACACGTATAGTCATGAATATGTTATGTTATACATTTAAGAATCCTAAGGGGATTATGATAAATTTTGATTTGATTATATTTGAATTAGATATAGTTCATATACATGTTAGATGTCGTTGATGAGCACAGCTCAGTACTATATGGGATAGTACGTCGACACACCAGATATACACAGTTTATACATGAGGCGGATATCGTTGATGAGCACAGCTCAGTACTATATGGGATAGTACGTCGACACACCAGATATACACAGTTTATACATGAGGTGGATATCATTGATGAGCTCTGTTCAGTACTACATAAGGTAGTGCGTCGATATTCCACATGTACAGGCCATTGAGTTAGATTTTAGGAGACTTGATCTAGCCATCCATCCTGCACTAGGGTGCGATGAGGCTCATGAGCCGTATTTCTAGGATGCCTATTTGATAATCCGTCTCGCACTCATGCTACGCACTAAGATCGTGATGAGATTAATGAGCTATGTACACAGTTCAGGATACCTACAGGGTAGTCCGTTGCACTGAGATAATTACTTGATAGCCTATGTATGGCATATACCGATTATGAATACGACCTATCATTGAACTATATGACTGAGATATGTTACTTTTGAAAGTATACAAAATTATGTGTTGGTATTTTATTCTATCTCTCCAGTGATAGTGGAAGATATCATAAATACGATGTGTTGATATCTTATTTCTTTTATTGTCTTTTTTACTTCTTAGTTAGGATCAATGATTAGAGATTCACAACTTGAGATATATGGTATATATATGAGGGTTTCCTTGTTTGGATTATTTCGCTCGATGTACCTGTCTCGTATTATGGATTTCTAATTATTGGTTTCATTAGATTGTCTTTTCTTAGTTTGGTATTAATATTTAGATATCTACAATTTGAGACTTATGGTATATACATGAGGGTTTCCTTGTTTGGATTATTTCGCTCGACGTACCAGCCTTGTATTATGGATTTCTAATTATTAGTTTTATTAGATTGTCATTTCTTAGTTCGGTATTAATGTTTAGATATCTATAATTTGAGACTTATGGTATATACATGAGGGTTTCCTTGTTTGGATTATTTCGCTCGACATACTACGTCTCGTGTTATAGGTTTCTAAATGTTAATCCTACTTAGATACGAGAAAAATAAATCTAGATAGACTATGCTTAATAGATAGAGTCTTCACTCCATCTAGTAGGCCTTCCCCTGGGGACAGATGGAGGTAATATTACTGTAGTGCTCTGACGCTCTTGTTATTGTTCTTTTTCTTTTAAATTACTTTTCAGGTAGTTCGGAGTTTTGAATAGCCGCAGGGTGACGGAGTTCTGGCATAGTTACCGTCGCGTATTTTTTTACTTGTAGAGACTCCACCATAGTTTTTAGTTTTATCCAGACATTAGAGTTTTATATTCATATTATAAAGGCAGTGTGCCTTAGTATGATTTTTTTTATTCATGTTGAGACATTTTCATTATTCAGATATCAGATATATTATAGTTGAGACATGATTCTTTTTATTTATGAGATATCTCTTCTATATCATGTCTAATACATTTATTCCCTTTATTTGCCTGTTACCTACACTTCTATTTGGTTCTACTAGAGGATATTACTGTGATTGGTGAAACATGTTTATGCACAGTGTGGGTACATGACAGGTTTGACATCTCTGGTTTTATCTTGGACTGCAGCATTGTGTGAACCCAGGGGCGTCACATGTATGGCACACGACAAAACCCCACAAAAGAAAATAGAATGGTTGAATGACCAATGCGATAATCGATGCAACAACAGAAATGACAAAGAAACGCGCAACTGGAAATCTAACAAAATTAACATGCAATCCAATACTAAATCATGATAGTCATAAGGCCAATAGCATACAATAACATGGTCGACTACTAGCCATCCTAAAATAGATCACAGGTCCATATCTCACATAGAGTCAACGTTCATATTCTCGGATAAGTAACTGTTCACAAATCCTCTACGTGCATCCAATACCACTACATGAATCGATCAGAGGACTACATGCAATCTAATTTTGTCCTGGTCCGAACTCAAGCAAAACTCAGGTGACTACACAAATTCACTGACTAAAGTGACTAAACAATTTCACTTTAGCCCAACAAACTAACCCCAATGACTACACGAATTCACTGGTGCGAGCCTGGAAGATACATCAATAGCCACATCCGATCACATGAACCAACATCCTATTTCTTCTCGCTTTTCTAAGTCAACAATCATAACCTAAACTAGATCTCTGGTCCACCTCCTAAATTCAATCAATGCACACACACATGTCACTAAGTCTTTTTCATGACGCACAAGGCCACTAAGT
Organism: Asparagus kiusianus; assembly: GCA_022839385.1. NCBI lineage: Eukaryota > Viridiplantae > Streptophyta > Magnoliopsida > Asparagales > Asparagaceae > Asparagus > Asparagus kiusianus. The sequence continues at coordinate 7,687 of BQKN01020094.1, read as the reverse complement.
CATGAACTACTAATGGTTCTCAAACACAACAAGATTGTAGGCATCAATAATTACCTATAGGTCCCCACACGCAGCTCGAGATAGAGAGAAGATGATGAACATTACTATTCGAGTCACAGAAGCTCATTTGACGATGACAAATGCATGAAGTGAGTCGACAGACCAAGCGAAGCAATGGAATTTCGGAATAACGGAAACACGAATAGATCGAGAGCTACATGTTGCTTACGAAAGACGAAGCACCCCTCACATCCCATTTACTCCACATATGATTCAATCATGGAAGCTCATAGATCTCATTGTCGGCTTTCTGATGCATCTTGGATCGCATGATTCTGAGTTCGGACAAAAAATTGAGCCAAAGTCCAGACACCCTTTAGTGTCTCGGCCAACCCGAGACACCCAAAGGTGTCTCGGCTTGGCCAAGACACTCTAAGGTGTCTCGACCAAGCCAAGACACACCAAGGTGTCTTGATTTGGCTGAGACACCAATTGGTGTCTCGGCTAAGCCGAGACATCCAAAGGTGTCTCGGATCTTATAGAGTAATTTTAGCCATGATTCGATTTGAATCTGAAGAAACTCGAACTTAAAAGTTGTAGATCTCCTTGTTAGCTTTCCAATGAATCTTGTATCAACCCATTCTTAAATCGTATGTGAAAGATAAAGGTAAAATACTAAAGATAGTACAAACTACCTCAGAATTTCGAGACAGTGTTGGTGTCTCAGAGAAGAATAACGATTTTGGTTATGATTTGATTCGAATCGGAAGAAACTCAAAACATAAAAGTTGTAGATATCTTTGTCAGCTTTCCAATATATCTAGAATCAGGTCATTTGGATATCATATGAGAAAGTTAGGGCTAAAATATCCAAGATACTCACTGGTGTCTCGGCGAGGCCGAGACATCCACGGGTGTCCGCAGACCCTAGTATGCTATTTTTGGTAGTTTTAAGCTATTTTTTGACGTTAACCATCTGGATTTGTTCTAACTGATCTAAATCTATCCAAGAACATGGTTAAGTGGTTACAACTGAAGATAAGAGTGAATCGATCATTCTTATCTGAAAACAGATGTCCTGAAGCCTATAAATACAGCCTAGAGCTTTTATTTTTGGAGTTCTGGAATTTTCAAGCGTTGGCGAAGCCCTGCCGAATTGAGGACTGAAGAGCCACGAATTTCAGAGAGGAGGAGGAGAGATCGGATCGAGTTCATCAGCGTAAAGAAGAGGAGCTCGTCAAATCTACACTTCCCGGTTCCTTCCTTGAGATCGCCCCATTGCGGTGATCTCGAGAAGAGTGGTTATCTCATCGTTACTGAGATAACTACTTTGGTTTCTTGATTTCTTCGTGAATCAATGAAGCTCCGAATCTGATCTGATCATTTGGTGATCCATGGATATCAACGTCCCCATCATAGGCCAAGATCCTACGCAAGCAGTGGGCGATAAACACCCGTTGTGTTGTTTGACAAGAGTTGTAATTTTTATTTTCATTGTGTTAAGGTCTTATAAAAAGACTGATCTTTCTAAACTTGTTGTAATGATCGAAGTTGTAATGAGTTATATAATAAAGAATACAATTTTCTACTCAAACAAGCTGGCGACCACAGTGGGAGCCAACAGCTTCGCTGCCGAGGCTGTCGTGCCGCAGCCAACAATCAAGATCCCCATGGCTGAAGAGGTCGAATACGAGTTCGACCAACAGAAGTTTGAGGAGTACGTCTCCTCCTCCTCCTCCTCTAGATCTGCCTCTCATCATAAGCGCAGGAAGGTCTCCTCCTCCCGGAAGATTTGCTGGTCTTTAGATCTGAAGACTAAAGAAGGCGATCTCCCCGCTACTGTTGCTGCAATTATACCTCGCAAAGAGCCACCTGTGTCCAATGAAGCCAGACCTGTAGATCTAAACTCCTCCTCGATCAAGGAGTCAGTTGCTGAAGATGTGCCAAATTTTTCGAAGAGGGCTCGTCAAAGGCGTTGTCAACGTCTTGCTCGCCAATTTGTCAAGGCTTTGGATCAGGTGGATGGACTCCGTTATCAAGTAGATCTAGAGTTCAGAAAGCGCCAAGTGGCTAAGCCATCTCCACAGCAACTTCAAGAACCTCCTCTTAATCACCTACTAATGAATGGATTCATGTCAAACGGAACCGTTCCACTCTTGAGGAGTGCATTCAGAAGCGTCATGCACTTCTTACGCATGCCCAGATTCTTGTGCGAAAAGCATAAGAAATGCAAAAGGAAGAGGCGGTTAAGAGATCGCCAGATCCAAACAAATTTGGATGCCAAAGGCTAAATCAACGCCTAAGGCAAAAGCAGGTGACGTTACTCCCCAGCCTTCGTCAACTTTGGATCCTGCTCCTTCTGCTCCTACGCCTCCGGTGGAACCCTACAGCGGTGTGGATCTCTCCAGAGTTAGAATTCTATTGAAGGATCACCTTGGTTCTCTACCTGAAGATCGAGGCAGAGCGCCTGTTAAGGAATGCTTAGGACCGTTGAAGGAATCTTGAGAAAACATCCAGGCTAGGGGTCATACGTGACCTCTTAACAAGTTGATTCTTGTAACCGCCCACTTGGGGGTGCATACAGAAGGCCAGAAGCCCGTTAAGATTTTACCCTCAGAAAAGTGTGATTCCAAACGAGTGACTCCTACAGACGCCAACAAGGCGTTGTTTACTTAGAAGAAAATGTGTCAGACAGACGAACGCGTTATACCTGAGAATTCATGTAAACAGCCGATAGGTTGCCCCGGGCATAATGCCGATGAGTTATACTATCGGGCTGGGGGTACGAATAAACCTCGAAAGAAAAGTATCCCAAAAGCGGACTCTCACTGTCCATGTATCAAACTTATCAGGGCAGTATTATCAGCGTGTAGCTGCCCCAAGACTGCTCCACAGAGTGTCTCGGTGTTCCAAAGGCTTTCCTCTGAAGCGTTGAAACCCAAATCAAGGCGTTTTCACAAAAAAAGATCGGTCGTTCGAGATGACAAATTCCCAGAAGTTACCATTAACATGGCCAACAAGAAAAAGTCTCCGATGGTTTCAAGCGGGTCTAGCCCTAACATTTCTCTAGGAAGAAGAGTCAATTTGGGAATAGCTCAATTAATGTCTCGGCTCCAGCTAGAAACTATAGGACCTAAACAATCCGCGGTCACCATCAACATGGCTGATAAGGGAAAGTCGATTCGACCTTCTAATTTTGATCCCCTCATATCATATCATCTGACCCGTTTGTGATCGAGAACCACTAGACGCAGGGATTATCAAAGGATGAATATAGGATTATCCTCAGATGACGAAGCGTCAGATGCTTGCTCCATAATTGCTTCAAATGCTACTGTATCCAGCCCAGGGTAATCCCTTGAAGTGCTCACCATAACTCCTGACCAAATAACTCAGATGATAAAAAATGCTCTCGCTAAGCAGAAAGAAGAGTTTAAGGTTGAAATGGAACTGACCATACAACGGATGAGGGAGTTATATGACCTGCAACTACAAGCCTTATCAAGACAGATTGATGAATCTAGTCATCGCAATGTTGCAGTAGAACAAGTCAATACAGTAGATAGTGATCCAGAACTGGATGAGACTATCAACATTGATACCCCTCCCGACAACAATAACGTTGGGGGTGGTCCCACCGAAGATAACAACGCTGGGGGTGGTCCCGTTATTTCTCTCAGAAATCGTTCGAAGCATGATACAGATGAGGACGAAAAGATGAATCTTGAGAGAAAAATCAATGCTCTGATGTCTGCTCGAGAGGTAAAGAAGATCGGCATTCCGTGTCCTTACCCGATAGAGTGGGAGTCGATCTCGTATCTGGCCAAATTCAACCTGATCAACTTTACGCCGTTCAATGGGAAGGGCTCGTCCACTCAACATTCGATTTACTTCAAGTCCCACTTGGGCATGATATCCGGCAATGAAGCACTAATGGTTCGGTCATTCGTTTGCACCCTTCGTGGACCTGCCTTCGATTGGTATCGCCTGTTAGACCCTAGAGGAGGAGGGGTGATTAGGGTCTTATGCTAATCTAATTCGATTTTATACCAATTAAAACTAATTAACAAATTATCCTAGCAAGTATAAAATACAACAAGATATGTGAGCTAGGATAAGTGATATACACAAGGGTAAACAAAATACAAAATATAGGGATGATATAAATAATTAGCAATGGACAATGGTGATAAGAAATATAAACATAAGAGAAGTGCACTAAAGCAAACTCAAACACACGATATGATCAAGGAGTTCAGACCTTCTGTCCTACGTCTCCGCTCCTCACTCCCGGGGAGAAATCTACTATCACAATCGGGTTTTCTACGCTCATCCGATTAACGTTTACACCTCTCAATGTTGGTTTTTAACGCTCACCGATCAACGTATATACTCACACTCACAATATCGGTTTTCAATGCTCACTGATCAATATTCACTCATCACACTCGGTTTTCTAGCTATCCGAAAACTTTACAATCTCATAACGTAACAAACAATAAATTTGTTCTCTACAATAAATGAGAACATAATGTAAGCTCACTCTTAATTTTTACAACTCCCCACAATCCAAATTATACTAAGTATGAAAATACATGTAAGCAATGAGAAAAACAATCATAAACTCAATGTAAACCCTAGCTTGATGAAATGATAAACAACAAATAATTAATACAAAGCTAGTATTAAGTTTAGAAATTCTTCTCTAAAAATCAAGATGGAGAGATGGATTAGAATGAAGCCCAAATACTGTAGATGATCTTCTCCACTTGTGAAACAATCTTCACAAACCAAACTCTTTTAAAATACACTAAACAAACTTTAAAACCCTTGTTAAACTTGTTTAAAACATTTTCTCGGTTATCTATGGTAAAAGGGGTTTGAGGGGTTTATATAAGAAGAGAAAACAACAGCAAAAACACCAAAGGAAAAGACCAAAAAGCCTAAGAATCAGAAATATGATTCTGTACCAAAAATAGCTGTTGGGCGATCGGCGGTCGACCGCGAGCAACAAAAAGGTAAAACTGGGCTCAGGAAAAACATCCGGTCGACTGTGACGGTTGACCACAAAATTCTCTAGACTACATACGATCGACCATCACGGTCGATCGCGAGCCTCTAAAAAACTTCCTAAGTCTCTGGACTCAAGGTGGTCGATCATGACGGTCGACCGCAAACAGATATACGAAAATTTAGGTCTGAAACAATTTGCTGATTTTGAAACCCTGTTTAAAAATATCAAATAAATTCCAAAAAATATAAAACTTTGGAAAATGATTGTAGACATGATAATGAACATGCTATAAAAACTAGTTTTTAAAAAAGGACCTACTAAATAAAAAATATCATCATTTTGTAAAATAGTATAAAACATGAAAATGTAAACACATGAGTTTTGACATTTTAGCTTAACCTTGTTTTGAAACATTACAAAATGATTTTGTAGACTTAAAAAATATATAATTATTGTTAAGTCCAAAACTGAGAATACAATATTTTCACAAAATTGTATATTTTTTACAAATTTTTCAAGAACAATAAATCTGATTTCAAAATATAAACTTGATATTGATAAAATCATATATAAGTATATAAACATAAAACAAAAATATTTTTTCTAATTATATTCAATTGTTTCATATTTAAACTTGAAAAACCAAAACAATAAATATGAATGATGTAATTTTATATTTATATATACTTGGAAACCAAAACATGTATGTATATACACGACTATATATATACATAGAAATACCAAAACTAAAATGTGTGTGTATATATGATTGAGCTTAAGGTACTAACACATATAATAAAAAACCTAAACTAAATTACCCAAGCTTGATCTTGATCTTCAATAGCTTGACTTGGTAATCTTACGGATGAAGCTTGAACTTGGATCTTGAACTTGAATTTCATTGCTTCAACCACTATATTCGCCAACCTCCATTTGATATGATCGTTAATGCTCGATTCCATCCATCCTCTAACATGTTGTTTGTCTACAATAAATAGATAAGTATAAACACTAGACAAACAACATTAGTAGTAAATTATTTGTTAAATATCATCAAAACAATAAGGCCAACACCACCGTCTCAAGCCTGGAAGCATCAATAGCTGGGATGACATGAAGAACTCATTCCTCGGCAACTTCTTTGATGATGATGCCGAGGTATCCATCAGGACACTCTTCGATGAGAAGAAAAAAGATGGAGAAATAGTCGCCGACCTTGTTAAACGCTTCCGGAACAAGGCGATAATGTAAAACCCCGTAAATTTGAATATTTTATGATAAATAATGATAAATATGTTATATGGTGAAAAATAATATATTTTGATGTTTGGATATGATAAGAATTGATTTGAGATTAATTCAATATATATTTGTGAAAATATGAGTGCAAATGCACAAAACATGCACAAAGACCAAGAGTGAAAATCTGGGAATAATGACCAGTTATGAGTTTTTATATTTTGCACACTGATGTAGTTAGAATTTGGAAATGTGTAAAAGATAAAAGTTGTAGGTCTCTTCAGCATATTTCCAACAAGTCTTAGATCACATCATTCTGAGGTCGGATGAGAAAGTTATAGTTAAAATACCGAAGGGGTATTTTCCTAGTCAGACTAGGTTTCCTGGTTCGGGTCTAACAGGTTTGTTTCGGGTTTGCCTCTATAAATACCTGTAGTTTTCATGAAAATTCCTTTCTTTTATCATATCTAAGAACCCTAACAGCCACCAAACCCCCATAAACCCTATTTTGAATTCTTGGAGAAGATTTGAGGCTTTCAAGTTGTGTTTTGTTGACTTTTGGCTTTTGGAGTGGAGATCTCATTCGATGTTGCTTCTAACAAGTTTTCCTACAACCCCAGGCGAGTATCATCTCTACTAATCTCCCTCCCAATTTTTAAAATATTTTTGAAGAGTTTTTAATGAGTTTTATAGAGCCTAATCAATTAATTTGTGTATAAAAATTAGATCTTTTGTAGATATGTATAAAGACTAGATCTTTTCATGTTAAAGAGATTAAGCATACATTTACAGAAGTGTTTTAAGATCTGAAAATAATTTAAAATATTGTTTATCTGAATTTAGATGTGTTATTCTTCGTTTAAAGTTTCATGCATGATTGAAGGTTTACATATGATTTCTTATGCAAATAATCATGCTTGTTATGTTCTGTTAAAAATCTGCTGCACATATATACTATTGAGCTAGACATTTGAAATAACAAATGATATCCAATTTGAACCAAACTAATTCCAATTGAAATATATGTGAATCTAGTTTTCAAAACAGAAAACCATACCTAAAGATAGTTTTCCTAGAGAAATATATGCTCAATTTACTGATGATAAGTCCTGCAGAAAATCTGCTGCACAAATAAAATGTTTGACTGGAAATTAGAAATATCATATGAACTCCAAACTGAGCCAAATCAATGTCAAATGATAGCTATGTGAGTCTAGTTTTCAAAACGAAAAACTATTCTTAAAAAGAATTTCTTCAGAGAAAGATATTCT
>BQKN01020093.1:2306-16765 GCA_022839385.1 Asparagus kiusianus | reverse complement strand
AGTTGATTTTTTCATTGTCATCGAATCTATTACAACTTTGGTCATTATAATAAACTTAAATAAAAAAATTGATCTTTTTATAAGATCTCCTTTATACAATGAAAATAAATATTACAACTCTTGTCAAACAACGCAACGGGCGTCTATCACCCGCTGCTTGCGTAGGATCTTTGCCTGTGCCGGGGACGTTAATATCCGTGGACCGCCGCGGATCTGATCCGGTTAGCAGAAGTTTGGATAATCAGTGCTCTCACTTCACGAAGGAAGTAATTGCAGTAGCGGCGATTTTGACTAAGAAAAATCACGGCTCTTCTCGGGATTTAAGACCAAGCTTAAATCCGGAGGAATAGGGGACGGGTCTCAGATCTCTCGAACTCCACTCTTTATGCACAGGAGATCGCCAAGATCTGCTAACCCTCTCTGAAATTCGTAGCTATGCACTTGAGAAACCGACAGCACCTCGCCCTCTTGATCTCCTCCTCCCAAAAATGAACACCTGAGCCTCTATTTATAGGCTTGGTTGGTGGTTTTCTTGGATCAAAACGAGGGATTCCCTCTATCTTCAGTTAGGAACTGTCTAACAACAATATCAGAGCAGTTGGAACCACAAATCCAGAAAGAATCCATGAAAGAACCGAAAAAACCGCATTTTGGCCGAACAGCCACCCGTGGCTCGGCCATGACCGAGCCACCATTTGGTGGCTCGGCCCGTGGCCGAGCCACTGGTCTGGTCGGGTCGCTTTGGCGCGACTCGGCCGCCAGGGGCTTTATCTGTTTTCCGGGTTTTGACTTGTCCCGTTGTTACGTGTATTTCGTCGTTTCGTTGACTTGTACGCTTTCCCAATTCGTTTCGCGAACGCATGGATAGCTTGATGGTGGCCGATTAGCGCGCAGGCCACTTGGTTTGCCGATTTGGTGGCTGGTGAATATACGGGCCATTTAGAGGTGGCCGGTGAGTGTATAAGCTATTCGGTTCGCCGTTTCGCTTCATGTGTTCATCGGTGTCATATAATCCTCTTAGACTTAGATAGTGGCATTCATCACCTTCTCTCTGCCTCGAGTTGTGCGTGGATACCTATAGGCATTTTTAGACGCCTACACCGACCGCGAGTCTGCACTCCAGGGCATTGATAAGGGTGAGTCGGATGAGATGGCTGACGTTGGGAATGCTGCTACCTTTGTGGAGCTTGCTGCTGCTGTCTCGGAGGGGGACGCTCAGCATTCCGGACCGGAGCTGCTGGTGTCCTGCTCTGAACCACGTGTGAGTCTTCAGGCTCCTTATGCACGCTCTCAATCTCCCGTGCTGCATCTAGCACCGCATCATGGGTTGTCAAAGCTCTACCTGCTAGAGCCATCCTAATGTACTTGTCCAGACCCTTTTGAAACTGATGCCTCCTAATCGTGGGGTCTGTAACCAAGTGGGGAGCATATCGGCTCAAAGAAGAAAACTCGGCCTCGTATCGTCGACTGATCGACCCCCTTGCTTGAACTCGACAAATCTACGCAGGAGCTCATCTCGGGCCGACTGAGGAAAATACTTCCTATTGAAGCGACCCATGAACGTCTCCCACAGAATCGGCCTCTCTAGGTGTGTCTTCTCAGCAGCCCACCAGATTCTAGTTGTATCCGTGAGTTGAACATCCATGAGATCTACCCACTCTGCAAGGGGGATATGAGTCACCATAAGGATAGTCTCCGTGACCTTGAGGAACTCCTCCGCTGCTAAAAGTCCCTCGGCACTAGTAAAGGAAGGAGGCCGCATATATCGAAACTCTCTAACACCAGGCTCCGAGCGAGGTGGATGCTGGTGCTGAGGCTCCTACTGCAAATGCCTAGCTAGGAACTGCTGGTTCGTCACCAGCCCCTGAATCATCGTTAAAAGCTACTGCGGATCTGCTTCAGGCATCTGATCACTGCCACTAGCATTGGTTTTCCACCCACATTGGATTCTCCCACCCGTATCGTTTTCTATCCACATTGGATTCTCCCACCCGCATCATTTTCTACCCACATTGGATCCTCCCACTAGTATTGATTTTCTACCCACATTGGATTCTTTCCCGTATCGTTTTCTACCCTGTTGGCTATCTAAAAATCACAATGGATGGCTAATTAAAACAAGCCCCGAGAATTGAAGTTACAATTAAATGACTTTCAAATCACTGCATCCGCAACTCCACAATCACCGCAAACACTACCTCATTTCTGAGATGATTGATCTTGATGGTTGCGACAACAACATGACCAATATTATATTAGCAACTATTAGAGATGCTGATGAGCAATGGGATGATTTCAGAAATAAAAGGTTGGACTTAGTTGGTGAGTTACTTGGTAGAGAGCTGTGGGCAAATATTCGTCTAAAAGACACTATGGATGTTGATTCCCGTCAAAGCTCCTACAACGGAAGCTATAATCAAATAGTTTTCGGGTCGATAAACGAAAACTGCAAATGGAGGACTTTTCACATAGATCGAGAAGGGTTACAATTTGACGACACTTCCGACAACTGATGGAAACTCTATTCAGCAGGCTTCATAATCTACAGTGAAGGTTATAATCTGACGACTTTCACACTCCACAACAGCTAAAGCAAAGATTACAGAACAATGGTCTTTGCAACGCCTTACAGAAGAAGTCACAAGTCAACAAACTTCTTCTAAAACGCGGAAGTCATCCCCGCGTCACAATTATGGAAGTGCAGGCGACCCCCGCGTTTCCAAGTCACAAATTAAACGTGAGCGACCCTCACGTTCGTGGGGGGTTCAACCCACACCGACCCCCACGTCACCAAGTAGGCAACAAGCCAAAACGCGAGCGACCCTCGCGTTCATCAATGTTCAGCTAACACCCAACCTCGCGTCTCAATCCTAAGACACGAAGTTGGGTTCTGAACGTCAGATTGGGCGTTTGACTTGTTCAAACACGAGTCGAACGGTTTCAGAACTGATTCCCCACGATCTGAGGAAATCACGCCCACGTAGGAGCGGATTTAGGGGGAAGTTACACCCCTAATCTTCCTATAAAAACTCAACAAACCCAACGAAGCAGAGGGTTGGATTTTGGCAGATTGGATTCTCAGTATCTAAACCGCACGGGTTTGGAGGCGATTCAAGATCTCAACCACTCAGGTTCGGTGATTCAATAGCAGCAGTGAAATCCTTGGAGATATGATTTTTGAATCAATCTCAGAAGATCAAATCTGAAAGGATTCTTCAACAACAGAACAACAGCTTGATCATTAACCGAATTTTCGGTTCCAACAACTCTATCTACAGAGTTCTAACTCATTCAGAGTTCTTAAACTCATTAAAGAGTTACGTATAAAAACTTCCCACAGAAGTTCATCGTTCCCACGAGATAAGAGACAGTCAGATCGTCAACGGAGAGCAAATTCGACGCGAGCAATCGAAGGAGGCATTCCATCGCTAACGAGAAGAACCCAGTTTTAAACAAAGGAGAGAATCAAATTCGTTCTCTTCTCTTTTGTAATCAAGTTGTAATCGGAATTAAAGGAATTCAATTCAAGTTTCTTTTATTCTCTTCCTTGCAATTTTTCCAACATACAAAAGATGGCGACTCCGCTGGGGACTAGCTTCTCCGATGAAGAAGTGGTGGCGCAATCCGACGTCCATCTCATGGGAACTACTGTAGAAACTCTCGTCGTGGAGTTTGATCAAGCGAAATATGAGGAAGCTTTATCCTCTGGATCGCTTAGCCCCAAGGCTAAGCATGGTGTCCGAAAGATCTCCAAGGAGATCAATTCTGTTGTTGAAGTGCCGAAGAAAGCCCTCTCCTTCGGCCAGGAACTCAAATTGGCTCTGTTGGCAGAAGATCCCACATCCGCGTCAGCGAGGCATGCTTCGGGCCATAAACGTCCCCTGGAGGAGACGAGTTCCATAAGTGTCAACGACGCTGCTGCTAAGGCTTTGAAACAAGCCAAGAAGAACGCCGCTCGCCGACGGAGAAGATCCATACGACGAGCACACTTACGTGAGAGCCGAATGTTGGCTCAACGCGAAGATCGCGTTCCTGAAACTTCAGCCGAACTTAGCGTTCCCAAAACAGAACGCTTGCTTCGTGGCAATGAGCCCAACTACGAGCCTCGGCTAATTCAGCTGAAACGCGACCCCGAGTGGCGTGTTGTCTCCTCAAAACGCAGCCCTCAGAAGGAAGCTGTCAAACACGACCCTCAGGGAAGCGTTCAATCAAAACACGACCCTCGCGGGTCTATTTCACCAATTAAACGCGACCCCCAGGGGCGCGTTCAAACAAAACAGGACCCTCGTGGGTCTGTTTCATTATTTAAACGTAGGCCTCGGCCTAACGTTTACAAATCCCAACGCGACCCTCGCGTTAATCTTCAAGAACGCCACTCTGGTGCTGTTCTTCGAGAACGCGGTCTTCAAGAGGTCCTCCAGGTTCAAAAAGATCAGCGTGGTTTCAAAATCCACGTTCGACAAGAACCAGTCTCACCTACCCAAGGGCAGGGGGTTCCATCTCCACTTCCAAGCCTGGGGAAAAGTTCCTCCCAAATTCCCGATCTGCGGGAATTATTGTCAAGAGGAAAACCAACAATACAAGCAGCTCACTCATGCCAATGTGAGAGGCTTATTTCGGCGGTTCTTTTGGAGTGCCATTGCTGCACATCCACACCTCGGCAATCTGTGTTCGACAGGTTAACAAATGTCGTTAGGCCTGCCAAACGACAACGCCGACACAGAAAGAAATCTGAGTACCCTCAGGTCACTATCAACATGATCGGCCGAGGGAAAGCTTCGCATTCCGATTCCGACGAGTCGCAAAGAAGTCACTCCCCAACTGTTAGGAAAATTTGTGACCAACTCGAAGGAGTATATCGGAATACTCGGACTCGGACAGGAGCTATTCGCCCGGTTAACTATCAAAAGTTAGCCAAAGGCATTACAATAAGTGATGAACATTCGGCAATAGCCGAGTCTCAATCTTCAAGCTCTGTCGGAGCACAAGGAGTTTCTGCCTACATGACGGAAAGCCTCGAGGACATAGCCAAAAGAGTGAACGAGCATCATGTCATGCTCCAGGCGCAACAGGAGACACTTCTCCAATTAAAGGATATGTTGGCCCAGCTCCTCGCTGAAAAAGGCCACAAACCTGAGTCTTCCCGGAAGACAACTTCAAAGGGAAAGCAGAAAGCGCACGAACATTCAGATCGTGAGACTCACAATCTTGAATCCTCTTCCGAAGGTGAGAGGGAGATGGAAAAAGAACTGCACCCTCAGTCCACCAAAGTGGATGAGCTAGAGGCTCGTCTCAATGCAATTGCTAACAGGAGCGAGCTCCGCGAAGAAGGAGTGGTGCGACCTTATCCTGCGGAGTGGGATACAGCTCCCTACCCGCCAAAATTTAAGGCTCCAACCTTGCAACCGTTCGACGGTATGGGATCGCCGAATCAGCACATTTACTACTTCAAATCCCAGACGGGGGATGTAGTAGCAAATGACGCCATCTTGACCCGCTTATTCATCGGCACTCTTAAAGGAGTTGCTTTTGAATGGTTTATGAAATTGCCTGCTGGATCTATCAAAAAATGGGTAGATCTGGAAAGGCTATTCTTGGCCAGGTTCTTTGAGGACGACACGGAGGTTTCGGTCCCAACTCTTCTCGCCACCAAGCAAAGGAAGGGAGAGTCCATCAAAGCCTACGTGGAAAGATTCCGTAGCATGGCATTGCGATGCCCCTCAGGTATGACCCAATCAACCCTGGTTGAAACTTGCAGGCACAACCTGCAGACTCAACTCCTTGCTCAGATGGGAGTGGCGGAGTGTCACTCCTGGAGACAACTAGTTTCACAAGGAGAACAAGCTGAAGAGATAGTGACGAGAGTCAAAGCTGAAGAAGTGCCACAACCCAAGCCGCAGCAACAACGCAATCAGCAAAATACCCAGCGGTCTAAGGGGAAAGAGACTCTAGCAGCCGACTACACGTGAGTGCCACCACCTACCAAGCAAGGCAAGGCGCCGAATCAACAAAGAGCGCCCAAGCAGTATTCGTTTAAGGAGGAGCACGTGGATACCTTATTCCAATTGCTTCGAAAGAACAACAAGCTGCAGTTGCCTGAAATCAGGAAGCCGGATGAAGCAGGGAAAGTGGATGACCCTAACTATTGCCGTTATCACAGATTCCTTGGACATCCTACCAAAAAATGCTACGTCTTCAAAGACATCTTGCAGAATTTGGTAAATGCTAATGTGCTCACTTTGAAGCCCGAGCAGAAGACCGTGTCTACCAACTTGATAGCGGTCCAATTCGGCGACTTCCCACCGGTGACCACTGCAAATGGCGTTGTTCCCATTCGTAAGGGAGAGATGCGCCTGAAGAATGTTGACTTGCATAGTCAGAAGGACAGGGGGTTGGTACCCCTCACAACCCCAAAAGGGGAAATCATGTGGGTCCACCCTGATTTGCTTGAAGATCAACAGTGGACGAGCACCTCGTCCAGAAAGAAAGGAGGCAAGGCTAAATCTTCCAACATGATTAGCCCCTCCGTTACCGAAAATGATGACCACCTCAAACCTCTTACTGATTCAGAAGAGGAGAGGATTGTCCTGGCAGCATATCCAGGAGACAACCCTGGCACTCGGTCAGGAAAAGCCTACTTGAGGGATTACGGCCAGAATGCTCAAGAGGTGGAAGAACAGCCCCAAGACGCTGGGGGTTCTGTGCCGAAGAAGCCGGTCGACAAAGGCAAACAAAAAGAGCTCCGGTTCAATAAAAATCTTCACCAGGAACTCGGGGAGTCAAGTGCTCCCTTCCAATTCAACGTCATGGCACAGCTGGCTAACATACCGGCCAGGATTACCTTATATGAGCTCCTAAGGTTATCCAAAACTACCAAGGAAGCTCTGATTGAGGCATTGAAGAATACGGAGAGCTTCATTACGCAAGTCGCTCTAATTCCAGAAGCTTCTGAAGAACAAACTTGCCTACAATGTATGCAAGCGGCAAGAAGCCTACCCTGCATATCCTTCACTCAGGAAGATATGCAGGTCAAGCACCAACACGATAGACCCTTGTATTATACGGGGTATATCGGATCCTCCAAAATCAGCCGTGTTCAGGTTGACCCGGGCTCAGCGCTCAGCATCATGCCTTACAGGGTCATGCAGGTGTTAGGAATCCCTATACATCGGCTGAACACAACTCAGACAACCATCTTCAGGTTTAACGCAAACAGCACTCGACCCCTGGGAAAGATCAAACTCAGGTGTCAAATCGGAGACCTTAAGTCGGAGGTGACTTGCTACATCATAGATGCGGACACGTCCTACAATCTTTTGTTAGGACGACCCTGGATACATGCGAACCGCATTGTCCCATCTACTCTGCATCAAGTCATGAAGTATGCCAACGACGAGGGGGAAGTCCGAACTCTGATTGCAGAAAAATACCCCTTCCGAGGAGTCAAGAATTTCCACACCGACTCCGTCTTCTACCTGGAATCCCAGGATAAAGAAGATGTTGACAGCGGCAATGAAGCTGACATCGAACCAGATCCTGATGAAGATTGTCCTTGGGAATTAAATTTTGATGTAATGGGTCAAGGTGACAATAATAATGTACCGAGTGAGGGCGAGTGGTGCATTAATGAAGATTTTATTTTGGCGTACTTGTCTGGTGTTCCCTCTAAAAATAAACAAATAGAGAATAATGCTAATGCAGGTACCAACCCATGGCACATACTGTGCACAGAGGCATCCCTCACGTTGCCAATCGAGTCATCCCTCGTTTCAGATGAAGAAATTGAGGATGCACAGAAGGCCTTCTTCAAAGTCCCATCCAAAAGGAAAGGGCGGAAGCCGATCTGTTTCGAGAAGGTCAAACCCATACAACTCAAACGGGGAAGTTCGGAGGAAGATGATGGAGTTCCTCAATTCCATTATCACGAACCTAACTCCCTTCGATTAATGAAACAAATGGGGTATGACTTTGACGGAAAGCAGGGTCTAAACTTCGGGAAGGGAAGGCGAACACCAATCCGAATGTCCCTAACCCCTGAGGGGAAACCCCCAGATTACTACCAAAAGACTAGAAGGGGTTTAGGATTTGTCACACCTCCCGCTGTCTCAGAAAATGAAATAAGTAATTATCTACGTCAGGACCACTCATCCGGAACGTCTGTATACGAGTCCGATGTCAGTGTCGGACCTCTCTTTAGAAATCTGACCGTGAATATGGTTTCAATTGATCACCCAGATGAAGATGCAGGGGATGATGAAGGGTTAATGGAATCGACCAATGACCCCTGGATCAAACGTCTTAACATCTTATGGGATATGCGATTCGAACAACACGAACCACCCACTGAAGATAAAGTGGTCCAGGTTAACATGGGAGACGAACATGATCCTAAGCCCATTTTCATAGCCGAAGATTTATCATCATCCGAGAAAGAAGACCTTATATCTCTCATCCGAGAATATATAGATGTCTTTGCTTGGAATTATGAAGACATGCCTGGTCTTGACCCAAAAGTGGTCACACATCGTCTCACTCCGGATGCAAAACTCGTTAAACAACAACAACGCCGGTTCCGTCCTGAGATCATGGAGGCAATTGAGTCTGAGGTGAAGAAGCTCATAGACTCAGGCTTTGTCAGGAAAGAACAACACCCAGACTGGGTAGCTAACATTGTTCCAGTTCCTAAGAAAAACGGTAAGGTCCGTATATGCATTGATTTCCGCGACCTTAACGCAGCTTGTCCAAAAGACGAGTTTCCGCTTTCTATTACGGATGTTATGATCGACAACACCTGCGGATACGAAAGAATGTCTTTCATGGACGGATTCTCCGGGTACAATCAAATCAAGATGCACCCGGACGACGAGAAGCATACTGTATTCAGAACACCGCTGGGGGTGTATTGCTACACAGTGATGCCCTTCGGCCTGAAAAATGCAGGCGCAACTTATCAACGTGCAATGAACACTATCTTCCACGAACATCTGCGTAAAAAAATAGAATGCTACGTTGATGACATAGCGGTGAAAAGCCAATGTAAGGATGATCATCTTACAGATCTGAAGACAATGTTCGATATCATGTGGACATATCAGCTGAAGATGAACCCGACAAAATCATTTCTTGGAGTATCAAGTGGAAAATTCCTAGGATTTATTGTCACATCCAAGGGAATTTTTTTAGATCCAGAAAAGGTGCGCGCTATCCAAGACATGCCGCCGCCGAAGAATCTCAAAGAACTCCGAGGTCTGCAAGGAAGATTGGCCTACATCCGGCGATTCATATCTAATCTCTCGGGATGCTGCCTACATCCGGCGATTCATATCTAATCTCTCGGGACGCTGCCAACCTTTCTCAAAGCTCATGAAGAAGGGAATATCTTTTGTGTGGGATGGGGAATGTCAAAAAGCATTTGAAGAAATCAAGAAATATCTCACTCAGCCACCGGTTCTCGTGGCTCCTATATCAGGAAAACCATTCCTGTTGTATGTAAGAGCCATGGAACATTCTTTAGGAGCATTATTGGCCCAGAACGACGACCAAGGTCAGGAGCGAGCCATTTACTATTTAAGCAGGACAATGATGGGAGCCGAACATCAGTACAACCCGGTCGAAAAAGAATGTCTCGCTTTGGTATTCGCGGTTCAAAAGATGCGACATTACCTAGTCGGACAAACAATTCATGTCATCTCTAAGGTGAATCCCTTGAGAGTTCTGATGACGAAACCATCGTCTCTGAACTGTCGGCTTGCAAAGTGGGCCATACTCTTGTCGCAATACGATATGCAATTTATGCCTCAAAAGGCAGTCAAGGGTCAAGCATTGGCAGATTTCTTAGCCGATCACCCGGTGCCAGGGACATCTAGATTGTATGAAGAATTGCCCGACAAAGTCGCTGAAGCTTGTATTGCTCAAGAAGCCACCCCAGTGTGGAAATTATTCTTTGACGGCGCATCCAGAGCAAATCCTCATGGAGCGATTACTGCGGGAGTAGGAGTAGTGTTCGTCTCTCCTAACGGTCACATAATCCCAAGAGGATTTTCCCTAATCGAACCTTGCACCAACAATGTAGCTGAGTATAATGCTTTGCTACTAGGGATGCGACTCGCCGAAGAACTCAATATTCGACATCTTGAGGCTTATGGTGACTCTCAGCTCATTGTAAACCAAGTCCGAGGGGAATATGAAGTACGTCATGAGGACTTAATTCCATACTACTTCGCAGTGCTGAAGCAAGCTAAGAAATTCGAGGGATTCTTCATCGAATACATTCCACGAGCCCAGAACGCTTATGCAGATGCTTTGGCTTCATTGGCAACTTCGCTGGCATTACCGCCTGGTGCCGAAATGACGATCCCCGTCGCAGGGCGTGAACTATACTCCTCCAAGATTCCTAAGGAGGAAAGCTCAGACAAGACATTGGCAGAGGAGGTCTGTACAACCTCCATAGAATTCGAGTCTAGAGATTGGCGATTTCCATATGTTGACTATGTCCTATACGGAATTTTACCCAATGACCCTAAGGAAGCGGCCGCCATCAAACGAAAGGCCCTCCGATTCTATTACGATGCAGTCTCTCAGACTCTGTATCGTAAATCCCATGACGGGGTTTTACTTCGATGTCTTTCTCGAAAGGAAGCAAGGGAAGCTCTTAAAGAAGCTCACGACGGAATGTGCGAAGCTCATCAGCCCAGAGCTAAACTAGGAGATCGTCTCCGACGAATCAGCTATTATTGGCCGAAGATATTTTCAGACGCGGTTGACTACGCTAAACGTTGTCACGCGTGCCAAATTCATGGGGATTTCATCCACCAAGCACCTGGGAACTTACATCCCACATCTGCGTCTTGGCTATTCGAAGAGTGGGGAATGGATATCGTGGGACCAATTTCCCCTCCGATGTCTAAGGGACACCGGTTCATCCTAGCCGTAACCGACTATTTCTCCAAATGGGCGGAGGCTATCCCATTGAAAGAAGTCAAGACTTCCAACGTGATCAAGTTCATCAAGCATCACGTCGTCTACCGTTTTGGAGTCCCGAGGCGAATAGTTCACGATAATGGGACACAGTTCGTTAGCTTTGGGTTTCAGAGATTTTGTGACAAATTCAGAATCCAAAGTGTCGCATCTATAGCATATTATCCGCCAGCAAATGGTCTTGCAGAAGCCTTTAACAAAACCATTGTGAAACTTCTCAAGAAATTCATTTCCAAAAGCCGACGTGATTGGGATGAAAGACTCGGTGAATGTTTGTGGGCCTACCGCACAACAGTGAGGACCCCTACGAGAGCTACACCATTCTCACTGGTATATGGCTGTGAAGCCGTATTGCCACTAGAGATCCAGATTCCTTCTCTGAGAGTCGCTATCACGACGGGACTAACAGAAGAAGAAAAGCATCAACGGCGTCTGCAGGAACTTAAAACCCTAGATGACAAACGACTTCAAGCCAAGCAGCAGATCGAACTGTATCAAGCTCGGATTTCCAAAGCCTATAACAAAAAGGTTAAGGAACGAACTTTTAAGAAAGGCGATTTGGTCTTGGCCAACAGACGACCCATGGTGATGACACACAAAACCAAAGGGAAGTTCAATCCTAAATGGGAAGGGCCCTTCGTAATAGACTCAGTTTATTCGAACGGAGCATATCGCCTCATCAATCAACAAGGAGACAGGCTCATGATGCCAATTAATGGGAAATTCCTTAAGAGATATTTCCCGTAAATCATGTAGCCCCCTATACCCCAGCTAAATCAGGCTGGGGGTTGCCTATTTGTAGTGTAACTCTATTTTGTATCTCGTCAAGTTAACACTACACCTCTGACGATTGAAATTTTCTAGAATTGTTTTATAAATGATAATAAAGAGAATTTTGTTTTCATATTGAGTTGACACTACGCTTTTCATTGTCTTGAATTATATTTCAACAAAAGAGATAATGAAAACCAAAATGATATCATTTCCATTCAATATTGTTAATCTGAATACAAAAGTGAAAGCAATTGAAAGGAAAATGATACAAATTTATCCCTCCACTAAAAGTAGCGCAAATCCTAAACATCGGGACTCATCAGTCTAAAAGATTTAAGCTTAAATTTCAGCGCTGATATATTCTCCTTGCGAGCCTTTCTGATATCTTCAGTTATCTTGCTCTTGAGCTCCTCTTCATTGGGTGTTGCTTCCGCAAGTTCTCGCCGAAGCTTATCGGCAGCAACAATCTCATCGCAATAGCATTTGAAGAGTCCATCGCAATAACCAGCGAACCCTTTTAGAATCTCCACACCATCAGCTAGCTGATCGTTTATCTGAGGTACTTCAACACCAGCATGAGCAAGTTCTGCTGCAGTATCCCGGAGACCCGCAGCGAGGTTGCCCATGTCCCTCTGTACTTGGGTATGTTCCTCACGCAGGCGAGCAAGACGAGGTTCCGTTTCGGATAAACTCTTCTGAAGAACCTCTTGCTGTTGTGCCTTCGAAGCCTTGGCCTCAGAAAGAGCCCGATCCACTTCTGGGCCTATGTCGTTACGTTGCAGCATGGAGAGGAATTCCAGCTCATATTCCAAGATGACGAGGCTCTCACGACAGTTCTCGGTCCATATTTTATCGCCCTGATGCTTGATCTTAGCCAAGCATTCCAGCAAATGAGGTTCAAAAACCTTGTAACTTACGTCTCCAAGACTAACAACGTCGATGGTTATTTGCACCCAACGTTCTAGTTGTCCGATGAGCTCCCTCAGTGTTTCAGAGCTTGGGGGTGGAGCAGTCGGATAAACGAAGCAGTTCGCATAATCAGTGCGAGTAGAGGTGTGCGGGGCTTCAGATAAGAATTTTTTGATCATCTCTGACGTGGAGCCTAAGATATCCTCTTCCTGCTCACCGATTGTCGTTTCAAGACTTGGAGGAGCGGTGGGAAGCGTAATATCCTCTCTGTTTTCAGGAGATGCAGTACGTGCTGATCGTATCGCGTCTCCCATCAACTTGGTCTTCTTTGAATTTTTGGCTACGACAGGCAGTCGTTTACGCACCCTCCTGTCATACTCGCCTTGTTCAGTAGCAGAAAGTGCCTTCTTACCCGATCTCAGAAGACGAGGTTCAAGAGCAGGCGCTTCTAGAATTGGCTTTTCTTCGAGAGAGTCAGCAATCGGTGTTTCCTCTTCGATCTCCATAGGAGTTTCTTCCTCGGGAGGCTCGATGGTGGACAAATTCCTAGGAGCTTCAACAGCTCCGGATGCTTCCTGTTCACAAGATAGGAATTCTTCTATCCCCAGCAAACGGGAACTCGAAGATCTACTCCTCGAACGATACAACTCTCGAATCTCACTTATGTAGGAAGCATAGACATCGTAGTCCGAGATTTGGGAGACCTCTTCAAACCAGTTGCGAAAATCGGCAACAGTGGAGCAGCCAGGCGGCGAATTGGGTAAAGTGAATTGCGCATGGGTTCCCCCGGCGGAAAAGAAGTACCATGCACGAGCTCCTTCATATAAATTCCCAATATGAGCCAATGCCGGGTTGGGATTGCCAACATAAAGCTGGTCATATCCGAATTGCCTAGCGAACCGAGAAGGCACGTAAGGCTCAATAAAGCACTTCTCCCGCAAGCGAAAGACCAGGTAGCCCAACCTGATCATAAGAAGCCAGTTGAATGTGCCTTCTTCCAAAGAAGACGAGCCCTCAAAAAGCAAGTCCAGGAAGCGGGCATCCTTCACGTCAGCTCCGTCAAAATCAGGAGCACAACAGAAAATCCGATAACTATCCTCCCGAGATAGGAGTTGTCGAGCCCTGACTATGTAAGAATATGTCCACGTGGCCGACTCTAATCTCTGTACGAAGGGAGTATAAGCATCGTCACCCTCATATACTCCTGTCATCAGTGAGGGGCAATGTAACACAAACCAGGCCACCAAATATGTGTATGGCATTGGTACACGGGGTGGGGGAGCTCTCCTAGCTTTCTTCTTGGTAGCTGTAATTTTTTAGGCACTGAGAAATTCTGAGGTCAACGTCCTCAGACCATTTTGCATACAGCCAACCATAGCGGTTAGGAGACTCACAGGTCTTCCATGCGCTAATAGAGTAGCTGGGTACACAACCTCAGCTAATATAGCCTCAGCTGGTCTTGTCGGTACCACGCACCGCTTCAGCCAAATCATGAAGAAGCCTGCGAGAAGAGCCGCATCAGAAATAGGGACTGTGGCCTGGTGGTGGAAACTTTCGAACTCGATACCATCCTCAAAATCATCTTCCATATGCTCTGTTGTGTAGGTGGCATTAGAAGCCTTAATCCGAGCTTTGGCCATCTTGGGAGAGATGGCTGCAACACGAGAGATGGCTGCCTCTTTTCGGTTTAAGTTCTGAAAGAGATATTCTGCCCACGTGGTATGCATGATGCCTCCCCCACGCGTCCCACAAACTTGAGCACATATGTGGAAGTGGCACATCAACTCCCAGAAAGTAGC
>BQKN01020073.1:5461-29330 GCA_022839385.1 Asparagus kiusianus | reverse complement strand
AGCCACCTCGGGTTGGCTCGGTTTCGGCCGAGTCCCCCGGGTGTGTTTCGTTTCCCATTGTTCGGTTGTTTCCCGTCTTTCGGTTCTTCGTTTGATTTGTATCGGACCTTGATATGATAGTCCGGGTCATTATTTGGCAGTATTTCCGCCTCGGTGTTTGAGTACAAATCCGTTTTCTTGATTGGACGACTCATTGACTCCCCGAACCGTCGGATTGATTCCGCACGCGAATTCATTCCGTTGATCACGTGCAATTTGTTGACTTCGTCGCCTCGTCACTCGTTGGTTCGTTGATTTGCCGAATCACCGTGTCGAACTGTGTTGAGGGACTTATAGGCAATTTTATACGCCTACAATCGTACCATCAAGGACTCATTGTCGGAGATTATTCCTAAATGAGACTTGAAGTATATTAAGTGTTGAGTGGGGGAACCCTTTCCGTCGAATGGCGTGAAGTTGATCAAATTAAACTTCACCGTATGAGATTGATTCCCACTCTCTCAGGTATAGACACGGTATTCCGGACTTCTTTACTTCCTGAACACTCATCAACACTTTGATTTTGCTCTCCAAATCCCTCATCTTCTTATCCTCGCTTGTACCTTTCTTCGAGTGATTCCGAGGAGAAGTGATGTGGTCCTCCTTTGTATTGTTATCATCCGATGGACTACCGCCAGCATTGTTGTCAATGGGAGGGGTATCCATGTTGGCATTCTCGTCTGCCTCTCGATCACTATCAGCTTGGTTGGGATTACGACGACTGGACTCTCCCTGTTGATTTGTCAGGGCTACAATTTGTTGGCTGTTCATTTCTCTCATCTCCTGTATAGCCATCTCCATTTCAAATTTGAAATTCTCTTTCTGCTTGGTTAGAGCGTCTTCGAGAATTTTAGTCATTTATTCTGTGTTGATCATAAGTGACTCATAGGAATGTCCCGCACTGGATGCCGTATCATTGGAAGCTATTGCTGAGCAAGCATCTGAACAAGCATCTGGCGTCTCGTCATCTAAAGATAGTCCCTTTAGCATTCTCTGGTAATCCCTTCGTCTACTGGTCCCCGATCATAATCGAATTATACACTGGGATATTGCTAAAAACTAATCGGGACTAAAGTGTTGTGTCGTTCACCCTTTGTCGATCATATTGACGGACACTTCTGGATATGCATCATTTTGAGCAGTTGATTTCTTTCTGCGGAAACACCTTGGTTTGGATTCAGACATTCCGATGAAGATTCTTTCAAACACTAAAACTCTCTCCGGAACCATCTTAGGGCAGCAACATTCTGACAACACTGCATTGATAATTTTAGCACACGGATAATGAGAATCCATTTCTCGGGTACTTCTTCTCAAGAACTTGTTCGTACCCCTAACTTGATAGTACAACTCAATGGTCTTATGGCTGGAGCAACCCCTCGTGTGTTAACACAGCTCCCCAGGTATAACATCATCGTCAGACGAATACGCTTTCCTCTAGGGACTTAATGCTTCGTTAGCATCTTCAAGAGTCACACGTTCGAGGCTACGATTTCGTGAGCGTAGGACCTCAACTGGCTCCTGAACTTCGACACACAATCTAATACGATCAGTTATAGGGATTTTCCCATTGTGCGATCTCCTCCACCACCTAGGAGGACGATTATGACCCCTAGCTTGATAAACCGCTCGAGATTCATTCAATGGGCCCAAGCACTCTCTGACTGGAGCTTTACCTCAATCATTGTATGAAGGACCAAGACGATCTGTGATGTTTATCTTAAAGTGAGACAAATCCACGCTATCGCGGGGCTCCACCGGAGGTGCGGAACTCGATGGAATCGAAGAAACAGGTGCAAAACGTCTTCTGTCTTAGTCCTGGCACGGTCAGACTTAAGTGATCCGTGGCTTGGAGGGTCAGATTGAAGTGACCAGTGGCTAAGAGGGTCAGATTGAAGTGACCCGCAGCTAGGAGGGTCAGATTAAAGTGACCCGCGGCCTGGAGGGTCAGATTGAAGTGACCCGTGGCTGGGAGAGTCAAATTGAAGTGACCCACGGCTGGGATGGTTAGATTGAAGTGACCCGTGTTTTTTGATCTTTTCGGTCATCGTCTTGGACCTTAGCCTCCATACTTTTTGCAGTCTTGGTTGCTTCTTTTCCACTTCTTCCTTTTGTAATTTTTTGGCTTCTTGCTCAAGAATTCTTGTATGTGCAAGCAATACGCGGCATTTCTGAATCTGCTTCTGAAGAGTCGATCGGGTTCTTTTGACGCGGACCCATTCGTTCTCCGCTAGTTTGAAGGAGGAGGGGTTGTCCACTCGCGGTTGTGGTGGTCGGCACCTCCTAGACTTCAGATCCGCTTCATAACGAATTCTATCAACTGGCTCCAATGCTTTGGCCAGCTAACGTGCGAGGCA
Organism: Asparagus kiusianus; assembly: GCA_022839385.1. Taxonomy (NCBI): domain Eukaryota; kingdom Viridiplantae; phylum Streptophyta; class Magnoliopsida; order Asparagales; family Asparagaceae; genus Asparagus; species Asparagus kiusianus. The sequence goes on along the minus strand of BQKN01020073.1, from coordinate 26,934 downwards.
TTGTCGCCATCTCTGATGTGCTCTCTTTGAAAGCATAGGCATGTTATCAGCAGTCAAATTCTTGCTCAAGGGGTTCAGATCTGCGGCTTCAGCCTCATCGCATGTCGGCGGGGCATTGCAAACCACAAATGAAGCAGTGGTGAGGAGATCTTCATCTTGGACTTTTGAAGACGAAGTCCAGCGAGCTTTCTTAGAGCAGGCCTTCCTGCACCTGTGAGGAGAGGCGGATCTGGAGGATGAGGACAAGTACTCCTCGTACTTATGTTGGTCAAAGTCATATTCAACCTCTTCTTCAACCGGGATGAGGATCCGAGGTTGCGACACGTTAGCCTTTGCAGAAAGACTGTCGGCTCCTACTGTGGTCGCCAACGTATTTGGGTGGAAAGTTGATTTCATTGATGAGTCCATTACAACTTCAAACGCTTATAATAAACTCAAAAAAATAGCCTTTTTATAAGACTTTATATCAAAAAGTTACAACTTTCTCTCAAACTACACACAATAGATGTTTATCGCCTATTGCTTGTGCGAGATATTTGCCAGTGCCGGGGTTTATCTGTGGACCGCCTATGGATCAAATTCGATTAGTAGAAGATTAATAATCAATACTCTTACTTCACGAAGGAAGTAATCGCAGCAGCAATAATCTCGACCAAGCGAGATTACGGCTTTTCTCAAGATTAAGACTAAGCTTAAATCCAGAGGAATAAGGGAAAAAACAAGTCTCAGGTCTCTCGAACTCTCTTTTTGTTGAGGAACACCGCTAAGATCTGCTAACTCTTCTAAATTTCATACTCCACTCTCTAATTTGACAGCACTTCGCCCTCTTAATTTCAAGATCTGTAAAATAGAGCCCTTAGGCTTATATTTATAGGCCTCGGATGTAGGTATTTGGATGAGAATGATCGATTTGGCCTTATCATCAGTTAATAACTGCTTAAATACGTTTGTAGATGATATCAAATCAGTTGGAAACCCCTGGAACAGATAAATCCTACGAAAACCGCTTTAAAACCATCAAAAACACGTTTCGGGTTCTGGACTACACGACGGGCACTAATGACCCGCGTGGGCACGGGTCACCCACGAGTGACCCACGCTGTGAGGGACCCACGCGAGCGCGGGTCACTTGTGGGTGACCTGCGCTACCGCGGGTCACCATTAGGTGACTCATGCGAGCACGGGTTTCGAGGCTTTTTCACTCTCTCTTTTCGCTTTTTGGTGTTTCCCGACTTTCCTGGACCTGTATTCTCCATCATCTTACGTATTTGGTCAACTTGTTTACTTGTACGCTTTGCTGAGGGACTGACCGATGAACGCGTTGGTCAGTTGGGGCTGCCTGGCAAGCACGTTTGATCACTCGTGCGTGCGTTGACTAACGTGCGCGAGCTGATTGACATGTGCGCACTGACCGACGCCGCAAGCTGATTGACGCGCGCGAGTTGATTGACGTGCGTGCGCTGACTGACGCACGCGAGCTGATTAACATGCGCGGGCTGACTGACGTGCGCGCGTTGACTGACGCTCGTGAGCTGACTGACGTGCGCGGGCTGACTGACGCGCGTGAGGTCGATTGGATAACCCTTCTTGACTGATCCACTCTCCGTTTCGAGTCGCGTGCGGGATCTCATAGGCAATTTTAGACGCCTACAGTGGTGTACCAGGACAACAAGTAGGGGAAGACTACTGTTAAGTTCAGTTTAGGAGGAGAAGCATGATTAATTTGCTTCTAATATCAGGCAAAAATCTCTTGGAGCGCACAAGAGAGGTGGACGCACCACAACAAAGCAGATAAAAGTGAGGGTATTAGGTACATCCAGGTTGGAGTACGAGTGTTTCAACTAGAAGTACATATGCTTCTGGTTGATGTATAGTAGAAATAGAAGACTCTAGCAGGAGAGAAAAAGTTTTAAGATGACAATGATATATTTTTAAGGGAGGTTGGGAATCAAATCTAAGGTGGAGATTGTTAGGATTGTGTCTTTAATTCTTTGTATAACTTCATGAGAATTAGATAACATTAGGGATCTATCATGATTAGGAGATTGAGTCTCATCATAATTAGAAGTTTGAATCATATTCTAATTAGGAAGTTAGGCTAGATATAGCGTTTTAATTTCCCGATATATATTCTTCTATTGTTGGAGGAAAAACAGAAAGGAGAGGAGAGATAGCCAATATTCTTGTAATCTAGGGTTAGCAGAGGACGTAGCCTGATTCAAAAATATTATGCAAGAGGTAAGGATTTCGTAGTCTTTATCCGTGTAAAAGATTATAACATTAGGATAAGGTTTCGCAAACTTTGTCCATTCAAAAGATTGTAAGGAGTGGGTTTTGGAGAAAATATGAGAGTTGATTATGTATGTGAGGTTGAGAAATTGAGAGATGAGAGTAACATGGTTCCTCTTGTAGTTCTCTCTGATACGTAGTAGATTCCTCATATTGTTGTTCCATGGATGTAGGTCGAAGTTGGTTATTTTATATCGGTGTTCTCGTATTGTTGCTCCACGGTTCCTCTTGTAGTTCTCTCTGATACATAAATCTTGGTGTTCTTTCTTCTTGATTATGATTACTTTATATCTTGTTGATTGTTGATTGGCTTCCGAGTTGTAGAGATAATTTCCCAAAAAGTAATTGGAATGGTTCAACAAGAGGTGGTTGAATTGGAGCACATCGGTGGCTAGAATTGCATGATGCGAGATCATGTTATTGTAGCAGTGATTGAAGGTCACACACAGTGGTAGCGAGAAGGCGGACCTGCAATTTATTCTAGATTTATGTCTATAGAAGCTAATCTCAACATTTATCAAACAACTGTATTTAACTAGTAGTTCTTTTTCCTTATGCACAAGAACCTGATCGTGTAGATTACCTTGCATTCGTGATTCAAGAATGTCAAGTTCCGGCTTTGTAGCCACAATTTTATGACTTGTACTAGCAAAAAATTTGTATTCAGTTCCTTGAGTTCGTTCTTCATCATCTTTAGATTTTTAACTATTTTGAACATTCTATAACCACTCAAAGTCTTATTATGCTACAACTGTTCGAGTAGTGGAAGGAAATTAAAGTGATCACACCACGTTTTAAAAAATCTAAAGGGTTTCTTACCTTGACATATATCATTGCAAACGGGAATCAAACTAGCTGAATGATCAGGAACATTAGGAAGTAAAAAACTCAACTTGACTAGCGGGGTAATTCTGTAATCAACCACCATTAACCAACACTCTATCAATCCTACTCCATATACTCTGTCACCCCCATTCTCTTTATTAGACCAGGTATAAACTCACCTCATAGTCTTTAATTGGTCCAAATGGCAAAAATCAATGCAATTCTGAAAACCCCGTCTCAAACTCCATAATAGGAGAACCCCTAGATTAATCACCATGCATCAACACATTATTGGAATCTCCCATCAAAATCCAAGAAATAGACACACGAACCGCAAAATCAATGATATCCTCCCACAAATTAATCTCCTTTTATTTTCAGCTGGTTAGATGCATAGACACAAGCAGCACAATAGTGGATCTTATCATCCTTTGAAGTGATTTCACTATGAATGCATTGACTACTATACCACAACATATAACATCAAAGGTATTATTGTCCCATAGGATCCATAGCCTTCCATTTTGACCAACTAAATAGGTAGTAAAGCATGACCAATCTTTATTCAAAGTAGCTGAAGCCTTATTCTGCTTCACTCTTGTTTCTAATAACACCAAAAAAATTAGCATGATTTTGAGTTAAAAAGTTCTTGACTGTTTGCTGTTTATGAGGTCTATTTAGACCTCTAATACTCCAGAATTTAAAAAAAAAATCATTTAGACCTTACAATCCGACCCCTATCTAACAAAGGAGTAATTGGCTCTTTACCATTAATTGCAAAGCTATCATTTGTAGGCGTCTCTCTTTCTTCTAATATTTTAAAGGAGTTAATGTGAATAATACCTTCAGCATGTTGATTTTTGGTCTTTCATGGTCTCTACACCTTAGTCCAACCGTAATCAGTTACCCCTCCCTCTAGATTTCGTTCCTTCCTCATATTAGAAAGCCCTCCCCCCTAAATAATTAACCAGTGAAACTCTAGCAACATTAGTCTCCTCTTGTACACCAGGATTCCACTCTTTTCTTACTTTGTTCTTGAAGCATATAGAAGTGTCCTAAAATTTTACAATTAATTTGCGCACCAGTATCTCTTGTGCTCCTTTACTATTTGGTCCTAAAATCAGGACCTCACTAAGCAAAGGACCCGAGATTGTTGGGATTCAAATCAATCAAATCGAATCCTTACCCTTCCGGACCTTGTGTTTGAGAGTAGGAAAGTAGGAAAAATCACAGCAAATAAAAGATAAAAAACTTACAGGAAAGTAAACAAGAAAGAACACACCAGATTTAACGAGGTTCGGCAATCGTGCCTACGTCATCGGGAGCCACACCACATAATTATTTGATTAATACTGAAGAAGATTACAATGCCCATAAATAGGATCTAATCTCTCTGAGATCTCTCTGAAGAATTCTCTCAACACCCTATTTATCTGATGTCTAATCTCTTCTAAGGTGTGCCATATATATAGAAAACATAAAATCAAAACAGAGTAGGAATTCTAAAATCAAAAAACAAAACAGATTAGGAATTCTAATAATCTGTTATCAAAACAGATTAAAAATTTTGTTACCAAAACAGATTAAAAATCATGTTACCAAAACAAATTTGAAAATCGGCTATCCAACAATTTGTTTGATTTCAGCTTTGAGTCTACATCCCTTAAACTAATAATCTCCCACTTGGAGACCAAAGAACAATCAGCGAGCTCATCCGAACTCTCCCTTCTTCGCAAGCATCCTCCTACACGGAAAAAATCAAGTCTTCAATCATCATCAACCCGGCGATCCTCCTAGTATTGCTCCACCTTCATCTTCTACACGTGAAGGCCAACTGAAGTTGCACACAACTCCACTTTGTCAATGGTCAAAAAACATAGTTGCATGATTTTGACTCTCTAAAATCTTCTTTAGATGTAACTTCCTGTCCTCAATCAGCGAGCGTATACAATGGTATCGTATGTCGATGTGCTTTATTCTGATATTATATACTGGATTCTTAACAAGATGTATAGCGCTCTGGCTGTTACAATAAAGAACTCTTCCTTGCTTCAGATCCAACTCTTCCTGGCATCCGTTCAACCAAATCATCTCCTTGCTTGCTTCAGTCATTGCGACATACTCATCTTTATTTATAGACAAAGTTATAATCTTTTACAGACGTGAAACCTAACTCACTGCTGTCGACGACAAGGTGTAAACATACCCCATGGTGCTCTGCCTCGTATCATGATCACTGGCAAAATCCGTATCCACGTATCCCTGCAGTACAAACTCCTTCTTTCTGAAACATAATGGCCTGTCCGTAGTCCCTCTCAAGTAGAGCAATATCCACTTCACGGCCTCCCAATGCTGCTTCCTTGGATTGCTTTCAAACTTGCTCACAACTCCCACTACATGGGCGATATTCGGCCTCGTGCAAACTATCGCGTACATAAGAATCCCAATGGCCGACGAATACGACACTCTGCTCATATGCTCCCTCTCTGCATTTATCTTGTATGATTGCTCATCAGGTAACTTGAACTGACTTCTAAGGGGCGTGCTGACGGGCTTTGCATTATGCATGCTGAATCTCTGAAGCACCTTCCTGATGTATTCAGCTTAACACAACATCAACGTCCATTCAGCTTCATTTCTACTGATTCGCATCCCAAGAATCTGCTTCGCTGCACCCAGATCCTTCATATCAAATTTGTTTGCCAACTGCTTCTTCAATCTGTTTATCTCTTCTAAATATGGTCTAGCAACTAACGTGTCATCACATATAATAATAACATGATAAAGCTGGACTCGAACCTCTTAAAATAGCAACAATGATCTGAATTGCATCTTCTATAGCCATTGCTCTGCATATAGTTGTCGAACTTCTTATATCATTGTCTCAGAGCCTATTTCAATCCGTACAAGCTCTTCTTGAGGTTACGCACCATCTCTTCCTTTCCTTCTTCAATAAAGCCAACATGTTACTTAATGTAGATTTTTTCATCCAAGTCACCATGAAGAAAGATAATATTCACATCTAACTACTCAAGGTAAAGATCTTCTGTAGCTACTAAGATCAACACCACTCTGATGGTGGTGAACTTCACAACGAGAAAAAAATATCTCTGTATAGTCCACTCCTTCCCGCTGTTGGAACTCATTCACGACTAATCTGACCTTGTATCTCTTGCTTCCATTACTCTCCTATTTGACCCGATAGACCCATTTGTTATGCAAGGATTTCTTCTGTACAAGTAGCTGGACTAACTCTCATATCTCATTAGTGTGTAGAGAATCTATCTCCTCTTGCATCGCATGCTCCCACTGCTGAGATTTACTTACTTGCATAGACTCCTAATAGCACTCCGGTTCTTCACTATCTGTCAAAAGTAAATAATCAAGTGATAAGAGATATCTGAGATTAGGTTTGGGTACCCTAAATGACCTCCTAAGCTCCACGCCCTGGGTAGTCTTCTCTGCACCAGGAGCCTCCTCCGTTCTTCGATCAGAATTAACTTTGTCGCCCCAATCTAGAAGTTCCTCTAAATCCATGTACTCGGATCCACCTGTATTCGTAGTGATGTTCCTATTGCTTTGGCTATCATTGGCATTGTCCCTATTCTTGTACATCACCTCCTCATTGAATATCACATCCCTGCTTCTGATGATCGTTATATTCTTCTTATCCCAAAGACGATACCCAAACTCATTAATGTCGTATCTAATGAATATGCACTTCTGTCACATAACCTCTAGCTTGTCCCTGACAATGTTACTGATATGAACATATGCCACATGTAGGCTGTCTAAAAATCACAATAGATAGCTGATCCCTACGAGATTATAAGGCAATGGTTCCTTCGAATCAAGAAGCAGAATTCATCCTTGCGATCGAAACAGAAGAGATTTCTAAATCATTACATCCGCAGCATTATAATCGCTACAAACACGACCTCATGTTTGAGATGATTGATCTTGATGGTTGCGACAACAACATGACCAATATTATATTAGCAACTATTAGAGATGCTGATGAGCAGTGGAATGATTTTAGAAATAAAAGGTCGGACTTAGTTGGTGAGTTGCTTGGTAGAGAGTTGTGGGCAAATATTCGTCTAAAAGACACTATGGATGTTGATTCCTGACAAATTCCAACAATGAAAGTTACAATCAAATAGCTTTCGGGTCAATAAGCGAAAACTGTAAATGGAGGACTTTTCACATAGATCGAGAAGAGTTACAATTCGACGACACTTCCGACAAATGATGGAAACTCTATTCAGCAGGCTTCACAATCTGCAGTGGAAATTACAATCTGACGACTTTCACACTCCACAACAACAAAAGCGAGGATTCCTGAACGACGGTCCTTGCAACACCTTACAGAAGAGGTTACAAGTCAACAAGCTTCTTCTAAAATGCGGAAGTCATCCCCGCGTTACAATTATGGAAATGCAGGCGACCCCCGCGTTTCCAAGTCACAAATCAAACGTGAGCGACCCTCGCGTTCGTAGGGGTTCAACTCACACCGACCCCCGCGTTTCCAAGCAGGCAACAAGCCAAAACGTGAGCGACCCTCGCGTTCATCAATGTTCATCCAACACCCAACCTCGCGTCTCCATCCTAAGACACGAAGTTGGGTTCTGAACGCCAGATTGGGCGTTTGACTTGTTCAAACACGAGTCGAACGGTTTCAGAACTGTTTTCCCACGATCTGAGGAAATCACGCCCACGTAGGAGCGGATTTAGAGGGCAGTTACAACCTCTTATCCCCTTATAAAAACTCAACGAACTCAACAGAGTTAAAGATCAGATTTTGGATAATCGGATCAGGGGGCTGGCTCTTAGGAGATCGAATTCTGGAGAATCTCAATCACTCAGGTTCAGTGATTCAACAGCAGTGAAAATCTATGAAGATAGGATTTTTGAATCGATCTCAGAGGATCAAATCTGAGAGAATTCTTCAGCAACAGAATAACAGCTTGATCATTAACCGAATTTTCGATTCTAACAACTCTATCTACCGAGTTTTAACTCGTTCAGAGTTCTTAAACTCATTAAAGAGTTACGTATAAAACTTCCCACAGAAGTTCATCGTTCCCACGAGACAAGAGACGGTCAGATCGTCAACGGAGAGCAATTTCGACGCGTACAATCGAAGGAAGCACTCCATCGCTACCAAGAAGAACCCAGTTTTAAACAAAGGAGAAAACTGAATTTGTTTTCTTCTCTTTTGTAATCGAGTTGTAATCGGAATCAAAGGAATTCAATTCAATTTTCTTTCTTTTCCTTATAATTTTTCCTACATACAAAAGATGGCGACTCCGCTGGGGACTAGCTTTTCCGATGAAGAAGTGGTGGCGCAATCCGACGTCCACCTCATGGGAATGACTGTAGAAACTCTCGTCGTAGAGTTTGATCAAGCAAAATATGAGGAAGCCTTGTCCTCTGGATCACTTAGCCCCAAGGCTATGCGTGGTGTCCGCAAGATCTCCAAGGAGATCGATTCTGTTGCTGAAGCTCCGAAGAAAGCCCTCTCCTTCGGCCAGGAACTCAAACTAGCTCTGCTAGTTGAAAATCCCACCTCCGCGACAACCAGACATACGTCAGGCCACAAACGGCCTCTGGAGGAGACGAGTTCCATGTGCGTCAACGACGCTGCTGCTAAGGCTTTGAAACAAGCCAAGAAGAACGCTGCTCGCAGACGGAGAAGATCCATACGACGAGCACACTTGCGTGAAAGCCGAATGCTGGCACAACGCGAGGATCGCGTTCCTGAAGCTTCAGCCAAACTTAGCGTTCCCAAAATAGAACGCTCACTTCGTGGCAATGAGCCCGACTATGAGCCTCGGCTAATTCAGCTGAAATGCGACCCTGAGTGGCGCGTTGCCTCTTCAAAACGCAGCCCTCAGAAGGAAGCTGTCAAAAACAAACGCGACCCTCAGGGAAGCGTTCAACCAGAACATGACCCTCGCAGGTCTGCTTCACCAGTTAAACGCGGCCCCCAGGGGCGCGTTCAAATAAAACATGACCCTCGCGGGTCTGTTTCATCATTTAAACGAAGGCCTCGGCCTAACGTTTATAAATCCAAACGCGACCCTCGCGTTACCCTTCAGGAATGCGACCCTCACGTTGCTCTTCAAGAACGCGATCATCAAGAGGTCCGCCAGGTTCAGAAAGATCGGCGTGGTTTCAAAATCCACGTTCGACAAGAACCAATTTCACCTACCCAAGGGCAAGGGGTTCCATCTCCGCCTCCGCGCCCGGGGAAAGTTTCCTCTCAAGTTCCTGATCTGCGGGAGTTATTGTCAAGAGGGAAACCAGTGCAGCAAGCAGCTCACTCATGTCAATGTGAGAGGCTTATATCGGCAGTCCTGTCAGAATGCTATTGTTGCACATCCACGCCTCGGCAATCTGTGTTCGACAGGTTGACCAACGTTGTCAGACCTGCTAAACGATGACGCCGATACAAAAAGAAGGCAGATGAATCTGAGTACCCTCAGGTCACTATCAATATGATTGGCCGAGGGAAAGCCTCGCAACCTGATTCCGGAGAATCGCAAAGGAGTCATTCCCCGACTGTTCAGGAAAGGTGCAAAGAATTTGAAGGGGTATACCAACATACCCGGACTCGTACAGGGGCCATTCGCGCGGTTAACTACCAAAGGTTAGCTAAGGGGATCGCTTCTAACGAGGAACATTCGGCGATAGCCGAATCCCAATCTTCTAGCTCTGTTGTAGCCCGTGAAGTCTCTGTTTACACAACAGGGAATCATGAAGACTTGGCTAAGAGAGTCGACGAACATCACGTCATGCTTCAAGCACAACAGGAGACGCTTCTCCAAGTGAAGGATATGTTGGCCCAGCTTCTGGCTGAAAAAGGCCACAAACCTGAATCTTCCCGAAGAACCATATCTAAGGGAAAACAAAAAGCGACTGAACATTCAGATCGTGAAACTCACAATCTGGAATCCTCCTTCGAAAACGAGAAGGAAACAGAGAGAGAATCACACCCTCAGTCCACCAAAGTGGATGAGCTAGAGGCTCGTCTCAATGCAATTGCCAACAGGAGCGAGCTTCGCGAAGAAGGAGTGGTGCGGCCTTATCCTGCGGAATGGGATACGGCTCCCTACCCGCCAAAATTTAAGGCCCCAACTTTACAACCTTTCGATGGCACAGGATCACCGAATCAGCACATTTACTACTTCAAATCCCAAACTGGTGATGTAGTAGCAAATGACGCCATCTTGACCTGCTTATTCATCGGTACTCTTAAAGGAGTTGCCTTTGAATGGTTTATGAAATTGCCTGCCGGATCTATCCAGAAATGTGTAGACCTGGAAAGGCTATTCTTGGCCAGGTTCTTTGAGGACGACACGGAGGTCTCGGTCCCAACTCTTCTCGCCACCAAGCAAAAGAAGGGAGAGTCTATCAAGGCTTACGTGGAGAGATTTCGCAGCATTGCATTGCGATGCCCCTCAGGTATGACCCAATCAACCTTGGTTGAAACTTGCAGGCACAACCTGCAGACTCAGCTCCTTGCCCAGATGGGGGTAGCGGAGTGTCGCTCCTGGAGACAGTTGGTGTCGCAAGGAGAACAAGCTGAAGAGATAGTGGCGCGAGTTAAAGCTGAAGAGGAGCCACAACCCAAGCCGCAGCAGCAACGCAATCAGCAAAATGCCCAGCGGTCTAAGGGAAAAGAGACTTTAGCAGCCGACTATACGCGAGTGCCACCACCTACCAAGCAAGGCAAGGCGCCAAATCAACAGAGAGCGCCAAAGCAGTATTCGTTCAAGGAAGAGCACGTGGACACCTTTTTCTAACTACTTCGGAAGAACAACAAACTGCAGCTTCCCGAAATCAGGAAAGTGGATGAGGCAGGAAAAGTTGATGATCCCAACTATTGCCGTTATCACAGGTTCCTGGGCCACCCTACCAGAAAATATTATGTCTTCAAAGACATCCTACAAAATCTGGTAAATGCAAACGTGCTCACTTTGAAGCCCGAACAGAAGACCGTGTCTACCAACTTGATAGCGGTCCAATTCGGTGACTTCCCACCGGTGACCACTGCAAATGGCATCGTTCCCATTCCTAAAGGAGAGATGCATATGAAGAACGCTGACTTGCACGGTCAGAAAGACAGGGGGTTGGTACCCCTCACTACCCCAAAGGGAGAAATCATGTGGGTCCACCCTGATCTAGTGAGAGACCAACAATGGACGAACACCTCGTCCAAAAAGAAAGGAGGCAAGGCTAAGTCTTCCAACATGATTAGCCCCTCCGTTACTGAAAATGATGATCACCTCAAGCCTCTCACTGATTCAGAAGAAGAGAGTATTATCCTGGCAGCATACCCAGGAGACAACCCTGGCACTCGGTCAGGGAAAGCCTACTTGAGGGATTATGGCCAGAATGCCCAAGAGGTGGAAAAGCAGCCCCAAGACGCTGGGGGTTCTGTACCAAAGAAGCCGGCTGATAAAGGCAAACAAAAAGAGGTCCGGTTTAACAAAAATCTGCACCAGGAACATGGAGAATCGAGCGCACCTTTCCAATTCGATGTCTGGCGCAGCTGGCCAACATACCAGCCAGGATAACGCTATATGAGCTCCTGAAACTATCCAGCACTACCAAGGAAGCTCTGATAGAAGCGTTAAAGAATACAGAGAGCTTCATCACTCAAATCATTCTGGTTCTCGAGGCTTCTGAAGAACAGACTTGTCGGCAATGTCTTCAAGCGGCAAGGAGCTTACCTTGCATATCCTTCACTCAAGAAGATATGCAAGTCAAACACAAGCATGACAGACCTCTGTACTACACAGGGTACATTGGGTCGTCAGAGATCAGCCGTGTTCAGGTCGACCCGGGCTCAGCGCTCAGCATCATGCCCTACAGGGTCATGCAGGTGTTAGGAATTCCTATGCATCGGCTGAACACCACCCAGACAACCATCTTTGGGTTTAATGCAAATAGCACTCGGCCCTTGGGGAAGATCAGACTTAGGTGTCAAATCGGAGATCTTAAGTCCGAAGTGACCTGTTATATAATAGATGCGGACACGTCCTACAATCTCTTGTTAGGACGACCCTGGATACATGCGAACCGCATTGTCCCATCTACTCTGCATCAGGTCATGAAGTATGCTAATGACGAGGGGGAAGTCCGAACTCTGATTGCAGAAAAATACCCCTTCCGAGGAGTCGAGAATTTCCACACTGACTCCGTCTTCTACCTGGAATCCCAAGAGAAAGAAGATGTTGACAACGGCAATGAAGCTGACATCGAACCAGATCCTGATGAAGATTGTCCTTGGGAATTAAATTTTGATGTAATGGGTCAGGGTGATAATAATAATTTACCGAGTGAGGGCGAGTGGTGCATTAATGAAGATTTTATTTTGGCGTACTTGTCTGGTGTTCCCTCTAAAAATAAACAAATAGAGAATAATGCTAATGCAGGTACCAACCCATGGCACGTACTGTGCACAGAGGCATCCCTCACATTGCCAATCGAGTCATCCCTCGTTTCAGATGAAGAAATAGAGGATGCACAGAAGGCCTTCTTCAAAGTCCCATCCAAAAGAAAAGGACGGAAGCCGATCTGTTTCGGGAAGGTCAAACCCATACAACTCAAACAAGGAAGTTCGGAGGAAGATGATGGAGTTCCTCAATTCCATTATCACGAACCTAACTCCCTCCGGTTAATGAAACAAATGGGGTATGACTTTGACGAAAAACAGGGTCTAAACTTCGGGAAGGGAAGGCAAACACCAATCCGAATGTCCCTAACCCCCGAAGGGAAACCCCCAGATTACTACCAAAAGACTAGAAGGGGTTTAGGATTTGTCACACCTCCTGCTGTCTCAGAAAATGAGATAAGTAATTATCTGCGTCAGGATCACTCATCCGGAACATCTGCATACGAGTCCGATGTCACTGTCGGACCTCTCTTTAGAAATCTGACCGTGAATATGGTCTCAACTAGTCACTCAGATGAAGATGCAGGGGGTGATGAAGGGTTAATAGAATCAACCGATGACCCCTGGATCAAACGTCTTAACATATTATGGGATATGCGATTCGAACAACACGAACCACCCACTGAAGATAAAGTGGTCCAGGTTAACATGGGAGACGAACACGACCCCAAACCAATCTTCATAAGCGAAAGCTTATCACCATCTGAGAAAGAAGATCTTGTATCTCTCATCCGAGAATATATAGATGTCTTTGCTTGGAATTATGAAGACATGCCCGGTCTTGACCCAAAAGTGGCCACGCATCGTCTCAATATCGATCCGGATGCAAAACCCGTTAAACAACAATAACGTAGGTTTCGTCCGGAAATTATGGAATCAATCGAGTCTGAAGTGAAAAAGCTTATAGACTCGGGTTTTGTCAGGGAAGAACAACACCCAGACTGGGTAGCCAACATTGTTCCAGTTCCCAAGAAAAACGGTAAGGTCCGTATATGCATCGATTTCCGCGACCTTAACGCAGCCTGTCCAAAAGACGAATTTCCACTTCCCATCACCGATGTCATGATTGACAACACCTGCGGATACGAAAGGATGTCTTTCATGGATGGATTCTCCGGGTATAATCAAATCAAGATGCACCCAGACGACGAGAAGCATACTGCATTCAGAACACCGCTGGGGGTGTATTGCTATACAGTGATGCCCTTCGGCCTAAAAAATGCAGGTGTAACTTATCAACGTGCAATGAACGCTATCTTCCACCAACATCTGCGTAAGAAGATAGAGTGCTATGTTGATGACATAGCGGTGAAAAGTCAAAGTAATGATGATCATCTTGCAGACTTGAAGACAATGTTCGAAATCATGCGGACACATCAGCTGAAGATGAACCCTACAAAATCATTTCTCGGAGTATCAAGTGGAAAATTCCTGGGATTTATTGTCACGTCCAAGGGAATTTCTCTCGACCCCGAAAAGGTGCGTTCTATCCAAGACATACCACCGCCAAAGAATCTCAAAGAACTCAGAGGGTTGCAAGGCAGATTGGCTTATATCCGGAGATTCATATCCAATCTTTCGAGACGCTGCCAACCTTTCTCTAAGCTCATGAAGAAAGGGGTATCCTTCGTTTGGGATGGGGAATATCAAAAAGCATTTGAAGAGATCAAGAAATATCTCACCCAGCCACCTGTTCTCGTGGCCCCTAGATCAGGAAAACCATTCCTGTTATATGTGAGGGCCATGGATCATTCTCTCGGGGCTTTGTTAGCCCAGAATAACGATCAAGGGCAAGAGCAAGCCATCTATTACTTGAGCAGGACCATGATGGGAGCCGAACACCGGTATAATCCGGTTGAAAAAGAATGTCTCGCTTTGGTATTTACAGTTCAAAAGATGCGACATTACCTAGTTGGACAAACGATTCACGTCATCTCTAAGTTGAATCCCTTGAGAGTATTGATGACGAAACCATCATCTCTGAATTGCCGACTCGCAAAGTGGGCCATTCTCTTGTCACAATACGACATGCAATTCATGCCCCAAAAGGCAGTCAAGGGTCAAGCATTGGCAGATTTCTTAGCCGATCATCCAGTGCCAGAGACATCTAGATTGTATGAAGAATTACCCGACAAAGTCGCCGAAGCTTGTGTCATTCAAGAATCTACACAAGTGTGGAAACTATTCTTCGACGGTGCGTCCAGAGCAAACCCTCATGGAACGATTACCGCGGGGGTAGGAGTGGTGTTCGTTTCCCCAAACGGTCACATAATCCCAAGAGGATTTTCCCTAATCGAACCTTGCACCAACAATGTAGCTGAGTATAATGCTTTGCTACTAGGGATGCGACTCGCCGAAGAACTCAATATTCAGCATCTTGAGGCCTATGGGGACTCTCAGTTAATTGTAAATCAAGTTCGAGGGGAATATGAAGTACGTAATGAGGACTTAATCCCGTACTACTTCGCAGTGCTGGAGCAAGCTAAGAAGTTCGAGGGATTCTTTATTGAATACATTCCACGAGCCCGGAACGCGTACGCAGATGCTTTGGCTTCATTGGCAACTTCGCTGGCATTACCTCCAGGTACCGAAACGACGATCCCCGTCGCAGGGCGTGAATTATACTCCTCCAAGATTCCTAAGGGAGAAAGCTCAGACAAGACAATGACGGAAGAAGTTTGTACAACCTCTATAGAATTCGAGTCTAGAGATTGGCGATTTTCATATATTGACTATGTCCTATATGGAATTTTGCCCGATGACCCTCCGATTCTATTACGATACAGTCTCTCAATCTCTGTATCGTAAATCCCATGACGGGGTTTTGCTTCGATGTCTTTCTCGAAAGGAAGCAAGGGAAGCCCTTAAAGAAGCTCACGACGGGATGTGCGGAGCTCATCAGCCCGGAGCTAAATTAGGAGATCGTCTCCAACGAATTGGCTATTATTGGCCGAAGATGTTTTCAGACGCGGTTGACTACGCTAAACGTTGTCACGCGTGTCAAATTCATGGGGATTTCATTCACCAAGCACCTGGGAACTTACATCCCACATCTGCGTCCTGGCCATTCGAAGAATGGGGTATGGATATCGTAGGACCAATTTCTCCTCCGACCTCCAAAGGGCACCGGTTCATTCTGGCCGTGACCGATTATTTCTCCAAATGGGCGGAGGCAATCCCGTTAAAAGAAGTCAAGACTTCCAACGTGATCAAGTTCATCAAACACCATGTTGTCTACCGTTTTGGAGTCCCGAGGCGAATAGTTCATGACAACGGGACACAGTTCGTCAGCTTTGGGTTTCAGAGATTTTGTGACAAATTCAGAATCTAGAGCATCACATCTACAGCATATTATCCGCCAGCAAATGGTCTTGCAGAAGCTTTCAACAAAACCATAGTGAAGCTTCTCCAAAAGTTTGTTTCTAAGAGTCGGCGTGATTGGGATGAAAGGCTCGGCGAATGTCTATGGGCTTACCGCACAACGGTGAGGACCTCTACGAGAGCTACACCATTCTCTCTGGTATACGGCTGTGAAGCCGTATTGCCACTCGAGATTCAGATTCCTTCTCTGAGAGTTGCAATTGCAACGGGACTCACAGAAGAAGAGAAACATCAACGATGTCTGCAAGAACTTGAAGCCCTAGACGACAAAAGATTCCAAGCTCAGCAGCAGATCGAATTGTATCAAGCCCGTATTTCCAAGGCCTACAACAAAAAGGTTAAGGAACGGACTTTCAAGAAAGGCGATTTGGTTTTGGCCAACAGGCGACCCATGGTGATGACACACAGAACCAAAAGGATGTTTAATCCTAAGTGGGAGGGGCTCTTCGTAATAGAATCAGTTTATTCGAATGGAGCCTATCGCCTTATTAATCAAAAAGGAGACAGGCTCATGATGCCAATCAATGGGAAATTCTTAAAAAGATATTTCCCGTGAATCATGTAGCCCCCTAAACCCTAGCTAAATCAGGCTGGGGGTTACCAATTTGTAGTGTAATTCTATTTGTATTTCGTCATGTTAACACTACATCTCTGACGATTGAAATTTCCTAGAATTACTTCAAGTTATAATAAAGAGAATTTCGTTTTCATATTGAGTTGACACTATATTTACAGCATTTGCATTACTGTTCATTGTCTTGAAATCATATTTCAACAAAAGAGATGATGAAAACCAAAATGAAATCATTTCCATTCAATATTGTTATACAAAGATGAAAACAATTGAAAGGAAAATGATACAAATTTATTCCTCCACCAAAAATGGCGCAAATCCTAAGCATCAGGACTCATCAGTCTAAAAGACTTGAGCTTAGATTTCAGCACTGATATATTCTCCTCGCGAGCCTTTCGGATTTCTTCAGTAATCTTGCTCTTGAGCTCCTCTTCATTAGGCATTGCTTCTGCAAGTTCTCGCCGAAGCTTGTCGGCAGCAACGATTTCGTCGCAATAGCATTTAAAGAGTCCGTCGCAATAAGCAGCAAATCCTTTTAAAATTTCCACACCATCAGCTAGCCGAACGTTTATCTGAGGTGCTTCGATACCGGCGCGAGCAAGCTCTGCTGTAGTATCCCGGAGACCCACAGCCAGGTTGCCCATGTCCCTCTGTACCTGGAGATGTTCCTCACGCAGGTGAGCAAGACGAGGTTCTGTTTCGGATAAATTCTTCCGAAGATCCTCTTGCTGTTGTGCTCTTGAAGCCTTGGCCTCAGAAATAGCCCGATCCACTTCTGGGCCTATGTCGTCACGTTGCAGCATGGAGAGGAATTCCAGCTCATATTCCAAGATGACGAGGCTCTCACGATAGTTCTCGGTCCATATTTTATCGCCCTAATGCTTGATCTTAGGCAAGCATTCCAGCAAATGAGGTTCAAAAACCTTGTAACTTACGTCTCCAAGACTAACAACGTCGATGGTTATTTGCATCCAACGTTCTAGTTGTCCGATGAGCTCCCTCAGTGTTTCAGAGCTTGGGGGTGGAGCAGTCGGATAAACGAAGCAGTTCGCATAATCAGTGCGAGTAGAAGTGTGCGGGGCTTCAGATAAGAATTTTTTGATCATCTCTGACGTGGAGCCTAAGATATCCTCTTCCTGCTCACCGATTGTTGTTTCAAGACTTGGAGGAGCGGTGGGAAGCGTAATATCCTCTCTGTTTTCAGGAGATGCAGCACGTGCTGATCGTATCGCATCTCCCATCAACTTGGTCTTCTTTGAATTTTTGGCTACGACAGGCAGTCGTTTACGCACCCTCCTGTCATACTCGCCTTGTTCAGCAGCAGAAAGTGCCTTCTTACCCGATCTCAGAAGACGAGGTTCAAGAGCAGGCGCTTCTGGAATTGGCTTTTCTTCGGGAGAGTCAGCAATCGGTGTTTCCTCTTCGATCTCCATAGGAGTTTCTTCCTCGGGAGGCTCGATGGTTGACAAATTCCTAGGAGCTTCAACAGCTCCGGATGCTTCCTGTTCACAAGACAGGAATTCTTCTATCCCCGGCAAACGGGAACTCGAAGATCTACTCCTCAAACGATACAACTCTCGAATCTCACTTATGCAGGAAGCATAGACATCGTAGTCCGAGATTTGGGAGACCTCTTCAAACCAGTTGCGAAAATCTGCAACGGTAGAACAACCGGGCGACGAGTTAGGCAAAGTGAAGTGCGCGTGAGTTCCTCCCGCTGAAAAGAAGTACCATGCGCGAGCTCCTTCATACAAATTCCCAATATGAGCCAATGCCGGGTTGGGATTACCAACATAAAGCTGATCATATCCGAATTGCCTAGCGAATCGAGAATGCACATAAGGCTCAATGAAGCACTTCTCCCGCAAGCGGTAGACCAGGTAGCCTAACCTGATCATAAGAAGCCAGTTGAATGTGCCCTCTTCCAAAGAAGGCGAACCTTCAAAAAGCAAGTCTATGAAGAGAGCATTTTCTACATCAGTTCCGTCAAAGTCAGGAGCGCAACAGAAAATCCGATAACTATCTTCCCGAGATAGGAGTTGTCGAGCCCTGACTATGTAAGAATATGTCCACGTGGCCGACTCTAATCTCTGTACGAAGGGAATATAAGCGTCGTCGCCCTCGTGTACTCCTGTCATCAGTGAGGGGCAGTGCAGTACAAACCAGGCCACCAAATAGGTATATGGCATTGGTACACGAGGCGAGGGAGCTCTCCCAGCTTTCTTCTTGACAGCTGTAATTTCTGAAGCGCTGAGAAGTTCTGAGGTCAACATCCTCAGGCCATTTTGTATACAGCCGACCATAGCGGTTAGGAGACTCACAGGTCTTCCATGCGCTAATAAAGTAGCTGGGTACACAACCTCAGCTAATATAGCCTCAGCTGGTTTTGTCGGTACCACGCACCGCTTCAGCCAAATCATGAAGAAGCCCGCGAGAAGAGCCACATCAGAAATAGGGACCGTGGCCTGGTGCTGGAAACTTTCGAACTCGATCCCAACCTCGAAATCATCTTCCATATGCTCTGTTGTGTAGGTGGCATTAGAAGCCTTAATCCGAGCTTTGGCCATCTTGGGAGAGATGGCTGCAACACGGGAGACGGCTGCCTCTTTCCGGTTTAAGTTCTGAAAGAGATACTCTGCCCACGTGGTATGCATGATGCCTCCTCCACGCGTCCCACAGACTTGAGCACATATGTGGAAGTGGCACATCAACTCCCAGAAAGTAGCATAAATTTCTGGGTGCGCCAACCTTAGCTGAGAAAGCTCTTCGGTAGTGGGAATGAACTCTTCGTAGGGTGTTTTCCCAAGTGGCAATCCCGACATTGCTTGCATCTCATGAAGAGCAAAACCTAGCTCTCCTGCAGGTGTGAAGAATGTGCAGCTATCAGGGTTATACTTCTCCAACATAGCGAAGAAGTTATGATAACTCTGTACGACACCTCGTCGAGCAGCTAACACGGGAATTGTGAGACCCGATTGAGCGAGTGATTCCTTAAGTTCATCAAGAACGAAGTCGATCATGCGGGTCCACCAACCTCCTTCTCCAGAACAGACCCATCCAGGGGACCTGAACGTTTGGGTAGAGAATTCACCCTGAGTTGCAAGGAATTGGCGAATAAAGATGTTCGCTGGACGTGGCATCTCCTGAACCAGCTCCTTCTTCTCGAACAAACCAGGTCTCAATCCCTTGAGCTGCCCTCCGATTTGTGTACGAGCCCGTCGACCAGATCCAAACGACACATTTTCCTTCTCTTTGACTATGTCGAAAGTCAGACTCCGACGGCGGCTTGCATTTAAGAAGTAGGAGAGGGGGTACATCCTCTTCATGTTTGGAAGAAAGAAGTAGCGATTACCAACTTTTCGCAACAACTTCGAGTCTTCTGCATATAGGAGGTGATCCTCGATGGATATTCGATCTCCGAATATGAACACTGGTTTAGGAAACTGGGCATGACCAGCAGGGGTCTCCATGTCTAAGTCAGTGATCAAAATTCTAAGAGTAGAACATCGAGGGGACCTAATCATGACCGTTCTTTCCGAGTCGGCGAAAGAACAAAGCGGAATTATGTTGTGAAGGCTGAAAATTTCATTCGCATCAGGCCCGCCAATATACCCAAAATGATGATCTTGCGAAAGCGGCACGTTTGGTAGAAGCACTGCACAATCAAAAGCAGATGTTAGCAGCTATAAGTGAGCTATCGACATAAAGATAGAACCCAAAACATAAAGGGTTAAAATCTCCAACGCGAGGGTCGAGCCTCGCGTCAGAAGTCTCAAACGCGAGAGTTGAACCTCGTGTTGAAAAATTGGAACGCGAGGGTCGAGACCCAAAGGTGGTCCCAACCCCGCGTTTTCATCGAGTTAAAACGAGTCATGTTCCTCGTTATCAAGAACCCATCTAGGGTTTTCAGAAAACTTGCCAAAGCAAGTTCTTTCAGTCAGCACTTACCACGATAGGGAAAATCCTGTGACGGCGGGGACGACGGCGACGTCCTAACACGAACGGGAACACCGCCGGCGTCCTCAACCGACGGTGTTTCGGAAGTCGCTCCGGCGAATTTCTTGGAGCTTGGACCCGTCCTCCGTGGCGCCATCAGCACGGTAGATCGGAGGAGGCGTTTTCGAACGAAGGAGACGAAGTTCGTTGGAGATCTCGCTGAAGTCAAACGAGATTGCTCGTTCTTGGAAATGGTCGAAAGTGGAAAGAGTCAAATGACTCTTGATGTGACCACTCAGGTCTATTTATAATAGCTATCAAGCTGTTGAAATGGTTCGGTAAAAGAATCCCAACCGTTTTATATTTCAAAACGTAAATCTTTTACGTTCTTAGATAAAGTCACTTAAGACTTTAATCTCAACGCGGAGTTCACACCCACGTTTAAACGCTAGGCTCAGACCAGCGTTATGAAGGTTCTTAACCTCGCGTTTCATACCTCAAATGCAAGGGTCACCTTAGCGTTATAACTCTTCCAAATGAAGAATCCTTGATATTTATTCTCTAAGTTCATGGATTCTTTCAACAGAGTGCATTCAAAACTCTGTATCTCCTCAACCCATCAGGTTAATATTGCACCTCAGATGGTCATCACCCTAACAGAGATTGAATCTAGTTATCATCACTACCAATATGACTATAATTCCTCTGTTAAAATCCACTTATCGATTCTCATCAACAGAACGATAAGTCCTCAAAATCATTCAGATTATGGTCAATTTATTAGCTCTCTCCAACAGGGCAATAAATAACCAGTATATCAACTCCTTCCAGTGGGGTAATGAAACTACCTAAAATCTTGTTCAAATCCTAAGTTTCATAATTCATTACTTCGATAATACTTAGTGACTTTCACCAGCAAGACATAAAAGAATTTTATCCCCACAGACGTCACGTTAATATCACACCTCTGACGAACATCAACTTATCGACTCTCCCCAATAGAGC